>JAZHFQ010000394.1:0-10865 GCA_038387885.1 Spodoptera picta | reverse complement strand
GATTGAATCGTTCAACGTTTACGATGCAATAAAGTGTAGAATATCTAGATTAGCCTAGGTTACTTGTCTCATAAATACACCTATTGATATGTATAACTTATATGACAATGAGTTTGATTACTTTGATTAAACTGTTGTAAATGGTACAGCGGGTACGATGTCCTATTATACCATGGAAAAAATTCAAAAACAAAAGATTCGAAAACAAATATGACCCGCTAAGTAAGCTGACTGTAAAGTTGGCGCGGTGGCAGGGCAACTGGCTGCCGCGCAACATGTCACAGGTTCTGGGTCTGGGTGTAATGTGTATGTGAACTTGTATGTTTGTAAACGCACCCACGATATAGGAGAAAATCCTAGTGCGGGGCAACGTTTATTTTAAAGAGAAAAAAGCTCAATATGTTCTTCTAGATATTTCATTGTAATAACGTTAATCAAACGATTTGTTGTTAGGCCGGGTCTTGATTGATATTAGTCGATTGTAGAGGTACTATTTGGTATACCAATCGTGTGTAACGTACCTTCTATGGAGCATTATGAACGCACTGTATGATAATTCAATAGTTCTTTTGATTGCTACTATTTATTTAGACATAAAAATAAAAATACAGATGAGGCTACTCTTCAGGAACATGTTCAGTAGATACTGATAGTTTTGAATATCGAAAAAATGTTATTCGACTAAATTCGGCAGAGAATTTGAAATGTTTTATCGGGCAGTCGCTTACGACCTTACGACAACTAAAACAACAATTCAATAATTTGATAAGTATCCAAATCACATCAACATCATCACACCAACAGCCTATAAGTGCCCACTGGTGACCAAAGTCCTCTTCTCACACGCAGAAGGTTTGACCATTAATCACCACGTTTGCTCAATGCGGGTTGGCTATTTCAAACTTATAATTACAAATTAAAGTCCAGGTTTCCTCATGATATTCTCTTTTACGGTTTGTCAGTGGTGTCTAAATGATCTTAGAAAGTACATACCTATAGCTCGGATAAAGTCACATTGGTACTTACTATTGGTAGGTTTCGAACTTGCACCCTCATGCATGAGAACCGGATGCCTTAGACCTCTGAGCCACGCATCACAGCCACCACCACATCACCAAAGCAAATATTTAATTAATATTACTTAAGTAAAGAAAAATCAAGTATTGGATAAAAGCCAGGCTTTGCTGCTCTTGCGCAATTGTTTTCATTTTCTGTTAAGAAAACCGGTCGTGTTGCAATCTAAAGAAAGTAAGATGGCCGACAGTATTTTTATAAATTTAACGCTACTGCTTTCAATAAATTCTTGTAGTTTATTGTTTACTTATTAATTTTAAACCGATTTTAAAAATGGTAAGGAATTTTATTCGGTTGTACTTAATCGGTAAGTACCTACATAATTCTATATTTCTTACCTCAGTCTTATTTCATTACTTTTTACGTAAACAGATATCGAAAAAAAATTGAGGTTAAAAACCATAAGGTTTCCGAAATCGACTCCATCTTCGTTTGTGGTAGTTTGATTTCGAATAAATTTCGAGGTTAAACATCTTATCAGGCACATTTGGGATGAGGTTTTTTTTTATATTATTTTTATTTATATTCTATGTATGTATAGACGACTACTAATTCGCCTGGTGGTAAACAATGATACGGTCTACGATGGAACACGTCGTCCCATAAGCATCCTTCTCCTGCACGTCGAGCCGGAGCCCCGGTTACCCGTTAGGTTCTCCGCGACATACCCTTCAGGAAATACAGACTGGCAGAGAATTTCACTCCTTAGCAGTACGCACAAGGAAACTTCATGCGAAGCGCTTCGTGCGTGTGGATGTAATGGTAGGTACTTACTTTTGATTGATTAATAGCAAATCATTTATTACAGAGATCCCACGCATGTCAAACGTGCTACAGAGGCAGTTCTCCAATGAAACCAAACCAGATTAGGAGCAAATATTTCTTTTGTTGGCCTAACTATAGATTTCATAGCTGGTCTGTTTACAAGGCCCGGAATATGGAGTAGGTGTGGGTTTTAGTGAGGTAGAAATTTAGAATATCACATACTCAGTGTTTCTTTCCAAATGCTCGACTAAATTTGTAATTGGGCTCCAGTAAACTCACGTACACGACGCAAGCGTTGTTTCACGTCGGTTATCTGTGAGGCCGTGGTATCTATCACTCCGGTCGAGCCGGTCTATTATTGCTGATCTCCCACACTTAATACAATTTTTTTTATGGCATAAGCCGGTAAACGAGCAGACGGTTCACCCGATGGTAAGCAATCGGCGTCGCCCATGGACACCTGGAACACCAGAGGCGTTACAAGTGCGTATCGGCGTCTTGGGGATAAGGAGTCTTTGAGGATCGTTGGGGATTCAGGGATTGGGGAGATTGGGAAAGAGGAGGGTAATTGGGCCTCCGGTAACCTCACTCACACGACGAAACACAACGCAAGCGTTGCTTCACGTCGGTTTTCTGTGAGGCCGTGGTATCACTCCGGTCGAGCCGGCCCATTCGTGCCGAAGCATGGCTCTCCCACACTTTATTTTGAAACATTATTCAAATGATAATTATTAAAGACATAACTACGATAATAATTTATAACGTGTTTATTCATAATGTTAAAATGTGTTGGTAAACGCTAATTCCAATGGTAGAACATAAATAATATTCTAATAATCAGTTGTTATAATACGTATTAATTAAAATGATTTGTTTCACACTCCGATCTTGATATGAGAATGAACGAATTGGCGTTCTACGGTTCATCGTTTCGTTACGATTATAGGCTTTGTGGCTCAAGTAATAAGAAGTTTATGTAGCTATATTTATTGAATTACAGTTGTAGATGAATAATGATCCTTTTTGCTTAAGAAATACAGTCTTATGTAGTTTGTTTTTAAGTCACGACAGCCATTGTTATTGGTTTAAAAAAACACGTGCTAATCCGGTATAAAAACATCGGTAGAAAAACATCACAGGAATCCAGTTTCAGACATAAATCTACATACCTGTATTTATGAAATATGAATTAATGTATGTATCCTTTTCTCAATTACATGTACAACTTTAGTGTATTGATATAAAGTCGAAAATCCAATGAATAAATTTGACAACCTGGAGTGGGTTGGTCTCCTGGCTACTGTACGCAAGACTATCCCGTTTTTCATTGTGTTCCTTATTGTCGTACAACGTATAGCCGACATTACAACTATCTTATTAAAGGACTGAAAATTAAAAAAAAATTAAGACGAATGGTCCTTGGCAATTGCAGAAGATGCAATCACAGAGAGAGAGAGAGGGTCCTTATTCTCTTTTTAATTATCTCTTTGTAATTGTGACATTCTAGATAGTCAAAACTAAACTGAAACTCTAAAACATATTTGTGTGTCTTAGCATAGACAAAACATGGGCATTATATTTATCTTTAAGATTTAAATTGAGAATATTTTTGTTATCTATGTTTTAAAAATAATAAATGTTTGATTGATTACAAAATTCGCTATTATTTACCTTAAAAAATAATTATTGTTTTTCGTCTTACTCGTAATAGGGTAGATTCCTAAATTTTATTTTAATGTCAGACGGACATTAAAATTAATTTATATCTAACTGACTGACTAATTATATTTTTAATTTTGATACTCTGGATTTTATATTCCGTGACCCGCGACGTAAAAATGATTTTTTTTTTCACTAAATGAAGAGGCAAGTTATACTAATAGCTTGTATATATAAATCTATTTTCGCATGTGTAAAAATACTGTTAGATCTAGTTCATATTATTGGCTTAATCTGATATGTTGGATTAGCGTTCGCAAGCTGAATGGCGAAATACCTTGACCCAGATGTTTTTGGAGTAAAACTTTATTGACGTTTGTCTCTGTGTATTTTTTTAACCAAACTTATGTGGATCTATTTATAGGTCCGATTCACTATAATGAGTAGTAGTCCTAATATTGATAACTTACAATATTATTATTTAGTTCACCTTTAGAAGTAAAAAAAGTTCAATAATACATATATTTTAATTTGTATTCCATATATTAATAATTTGTAAATGTAATACTACAATTTTAAAGTTACGTTTGCGCAAAAAAAGCAAAATATTGCAGTTACTATGACGTGATTCGGAACACGTGTCGGAAAGAGATAGTGCTATACAACGTTTATAGCGCTGTTTCGTTTTGTTTCCTAGTAAGGAATAGACAATTTTTTTAAATCATTCGTTCTTTCGCATCACTCAGCAGGAATAAAACATTATTGTTTAATTATGGTCATGGTACGAAATACAATAAGATTGTTTTAAGCTTGAAACAAAACTTTCTTAGTATAAGATTGTGGTAGGCCCCCTGGTCGGTTATGACGTGTGAAACAATGGACTGTTTCAATGTTTTGACGATCTAATCTAGTTATAACTTCATGCTTTGTGTTGCTTGAAGAGGCATGTACTGTAACTGTGAGTTATTTCTTTTATGGTCAAGTATATATGCTTTGCTATAAGGCTTTTGTATTATAATATGACTTATAAGTCACATTACTTAATAAACAATTCAATCATACAGTTACTATGAAGTTATTATTTCTTCAGATTTACACTTTAAGTAATTCACGTATATGTCGGTCAAATCGATTGAGTACAATCATTGTACGCTATATGATAAGTATTATTTGTTATCGGGCAGAAAAAGTATTAATAGCCATAATGTTAGAAACACAAGAAAATATAGAAATTTCGAAGAAAACTTTTCCATTCATTTATTGACTATTTTAGTAGTGAAATAGAAGTTTGTGTTGACATTGGTCGGCTAACGGTCGGGAGCAAGGCTGTCTGCTTAGGGTGCGGCAGACGGACCTACGTATACAAATGACGTCATTCAGGGATGAAAGGATGGGTACAAAAGTATTAATAGTAGATGCTTTTGCTTCTAGTCTCAATATAATAGACAAATGTAGTTATATTTCTATGGAATAAGCCCTTGAATGAGTAGACGGGTCACCTGATGGTAATGAATCGGCATCACCCATGGACACCTGAATCACCAAAGGCGTTACAACTGTGTTATCAGCCTTTTGGGTATTAGTAATTTGAGGATTGTTGAGGATTCGAGATATTGGGGATTTAGGAGGATTAGGACCTCTGGTAACTTCATTCACACGTCGAAACACAACGCAAGCGTTTAGCGACACTACTAGACTAGTTTCAAGCCATTTTAGGGGCTCATGGTTATAAACAGCATTGCGCGACACACAGTCATGGTCTTTACTATATGATGTGTCTCTAAGTAAATAACATTATGTTAGTAAATAATCTAGGTTTATAGTTCTAATAATAAAATAACCGTGTTATCATTCTCTTTTTTCGCAACATTTTTGTCGGTCCACCTGGTCTTGACTTTTAGTATGACTAAATTTATTAACATGTATAGATAGTTAGATCAGTATGTGCCTCGAGCTCCCGTCTCGACAACGTCTACACAGTCAGAGTCAACAACACGCCTTAATACGGACATTTTCACTTTTCGTCTCACTAGCCAAGTTTCCAACCGGACCGGTTTTAATTAGCATAGCTATTTGACAATTTAAGCCAACTATTCATAAGACAATCAACTCTATGTTTACGTTTTCGTCAGCGAATAAGAACTGTGAATTGATTAAAATCATTCAATTAACACTATTTTTATTAAACGTTATTTGGGTCAGGCGAAGAAATGATTGAAATGGATAGTTGGACGAATTCATCGTTTCAATTGTAAAGAGTTAAAATCTTGTCACCGCTTAGTCAAACGTTGAATTAATAAATTATGAAATGAAGAAAAGAAATCGTTAGTTTCGCCAGATATTTTATGTTAATGAAACTAATGTGGGATTCCGTGAATAAATTAATTGATTTCGTCACATTTTCAATATCATATAACATAAATAATTTTGTAAAAGCGTGAACGAATTCTGTAATCGTATCGCGTCAATCGATAACGCATAATGAATTAGTATTCAAACAAATATGAAAGCGCGGTGCCGCGTATTCAGCCGTAAGTAGATCCGGTGTGGATTGCGAGCAACCGTATATAAGATTTTTAGAAGAAAATTCAGACCTTGAATAACTACGTCACATCTGTTATACAATACATATTTATAATATAGGTACAGCCTCCCTAAATATATTAATTTCAATGCCAATCCGACCCAACCTTGTCCTAACAACAAGGAACATGACACACAAAATAATTATCCAATTTGGATTAGCAGTTCGGGAGCTATACGCGGAAATACATTCCGGTGATTCATTTTTATAAATTCTAACAAATATGAAGTTAAAACATTTTTTTTATTTTTTTATTTTAATATATGTATTGCAATCTATCATATAGATATTCAGCAATATTTTTGTTAAATGCAGCAGACTTGTACGCGGGCTGTCCAGTGACTGCCCCGTTTATATTTACAACCTCCTAGATGAGGTCTTGAGGAATCTTTCTCTTTAGTCTTCTAGCGACTGTTTGGGTGTCCATCAGGTTTACTGCTAGCTTGTTTGGATGGCTTGTGATTCGGTCTTTGTACACTTTAGTCATTTTTGAAATTTCTTCCATTACAGTACTGATGCAGAGGTCGTGGTGGAGTCTGTTATTTGAGACATACCATGGTGCGTTTGTTATCATTCTCAACATTTTTGACTGGAACCTTTGCACAATTTCAACATTTGACTTTGCCGCTGAGCCCCACAGCTGTAGGCCGTATGTCCATGTAGGCTTTATTATGCATTTATATAGCAACAATTTATTTTCCATAGAGAGTTGAGACTTGTTACTCAGTAGCCAATGCATTTTGCGTATCTGTTGACCCATAGCCAGCCGCTTGGTAAATATATGCTTTTTCCAAGTCAGGCGTCTATCCAAATATATTCCGAGGTACTTGGCGTAATCGTCTTGTGGGAGAGGGATGCCGTTTAGGGTCACAGGAGGACACGTTCCTTTCTTGTTTGCGAAAGTCACCTGGACAGACTTAGTTTCATTGGCCTTGATTCGCCAGTCTTTGAGCCATTTCGATATTTGGTCGAGACTAGACTGAAGTTTTTGTGATGCAACGTCTGGTGAAGTGTCCACCGAGAGGATAGCTGTGTCGTCCGCAAATGTTCCAGTGACGACACCTTCTGTTATTGGGAGGTCGGCTGTGAAAAGTAGATATAACATTGGGCCCATTACACTACCCTGTGGTACTCCAGCTTGGACAGTATGTAAAGTAGTTTTCTCTTCATTTTGTTTCACGAAAAAGTGTCTGTCGCTTAGATAGGACTTTATAAGATTGTAGAAATTTATAGGTAGGTTTCGTTTTATTTTGAACAGTAGTCCGTCATGCCAAACACGATCAAATGCTTGAGATATATCTAAGAAGGCTGCAGTACTATACTGTTTTGACTCAAACGCTTTATTGATATGTTCTACTAATCTGTGCACTTGTTCTATTGTACCGTGCCCCCGGCGAAAGCCAAACTGGTGGTCAGGTAGAAGTTTATTCAAAGTAATAATCGGGAGTAATCTGCGCAAAATAAGTATTTCCATAACTTTAGATGGTATGGGCAGCAGACTAATAGGTCTATATGATTGCGCCTCTGCAGGGTTTTTACCCGGCTTGGCAACCATTATAACTTGTGCTACTTTCCACTGGGGAGGAACCATACTTCTTCGGAGGATAGCATTAATAAGAAAAGTTAGGAATTGAACGCCTTCCTTTGGTAGTTCTCTTAAAATTCTTCCAGTTATGAGATCGTATCCAGGGGCTTTATTTGGGTCCAGTGCCCTAATCGCTGTTTTTACTTCTTCCTTTGTGACTTTGGTAATAGGAGGATCCAGTTGATGGGTTTGGTTCAATAATTGTGTAACTTCCTGGATTTTAGAAGAGCCCGTATCGGGGTTTGGTGTAAAAACCAGTTTAAGATGCTCAGCGAATGTATCAGCCTTGTCCGCATCACTGGAGGCCCATTCCGAGTTACTCTTACGGATAGGAGGTTGATTAGAGATTGGACGTTTAAGATTTTTAGTGACTTTCCATAAAGAATAGTTGGTTTCTGTTGCATTCAGGTTCCTTAAGGAGGTTTGGATATTTTCATTATTGTTATTCTGCAATAGTGTTTTTAGTTTTCCTTGTAGATAGTTCAGATGTTTTTTGTCAGCAGGATAACCTGTTTTTTGCCATTTTTTTCGAGCTTCTCGTTTTTCAGTTAGTAGTTCTCGAACAGATAAGGGGCATTCTTGTTTGTGCGGCAAGTCTTTAGGAACTGGAGTAGCAAGCCAAGCAGATTGTTGAACAGAGCCATTAAAATGTTCTACTGCTTCTGTTATGTCGTTGTCCGTTATTAGGGCAATTTTTATATTCAAGCTTTCCACCAGTAGCTGTCTAAAGAGGTTCCAGTTAGTTTTATTGGTATGCAGCTTGCATGGCTTAGGTGACACTATGATTTTCTTTTTTAATGCTATTTCAACAGGGGAGTGATCAGATGATAATTCGGTACTCGTTCTGCTTGTAAAAAATTTACTAGAAATTCCTTTTGTTATACAAAAGTCGAGCAAGTCTGGTAATTTATTCCTGTCTGTAGGCTAGTAGGTGGGTTCTCCAGATGAAACAACGTTAAGATTTAGCTTTTCTATGGCCATTAGCAGCTGTCTACCTTTCGCAGTTATGACACGTGAGCCCCAGTAATGATGCTTGGCATTGTAGTCTCCTCCAGCTATAAATCTATGTCCCAGTGTGGTAAAGAACGTTTCATAATCTTTTAGCTTAAGTTTATGTTTAGGTGGGCTGTAAACAGCGGATACTGTGAATGGGCTTGTCCAATCTTCAATAACGATATTTGTTGCTTGAATTTCCTCCGTGCAATAATGAACTGCTTCATGATGTTTTATATTAGATTTTATTAGTACCGCGCTTCCAGCATGTGCTCTGCCATCGGGGTGCATCGTGTGATATGTTTTGTAGTTGTGAATGTTAAAATGACTTTTTTTAGTAAAGTGTGTCTCTGTTACTAGAAGAATATCAATTTTTTGTGTGTCTAGGTATGTTCCAACCTCAAGGGTATGTTGTGACAGCCCATTGGCATTCCACACGGCAATTTTTAAGCAATCGAATCTGACAGCTTGGTTGTGAGGGCTATTATTAAGTTTGTCAGGGTAGTCAATTGTTGCATCATTTGTTTCATCAATGTCATTATTTCATGCATGTTGTGTTGGTCGACATGTTTTGTCTCGTTTGTTGTATTTTCGAGTTGATTCTTGTTGGTAAGTACGTCTTTATAAGTTTGATATTCGCTGTTGCGAACTTGTTTATCCGTGGTTTTTTCCCTTTCTATCGTAACACTCTGTTTATTAGATATATAGGTTTTTCTACGTTCTGGTGCCTTTGGGAACTTAAGATTTTGGAGGTCTCTATATATTTGACAGCCCTTATAATTTGCCGGGTGGTTACCATCACAGAGAACACATTTTACACAGTCTGATTTTGTTTTCCTTATGCAATCGGCAGAGAGATGGTCGCCAGCACATTTGATGCATTTAGGTCTACGGTGGCAGTACGTTTTGGTGTGGCCATATTGTTGGCATTTTGCACACTGAGGTATTTCACGTTTTGGGCGAGGAGGTTCGAAGGTTACGATGCAGTTCATTAGATTTCTAACCTCGTAAATGCATTTATTATTGCGCCTTGTTTCTAGCTCTATTATGAACAGTGGCAATGGTTTTTTTGTTATTATTTGCTTAACATTCCATATGTTGGTACATGTATGTCCTATTTCATTTAACGCCTCTTTTATTTCTTCAGGGTCTGTTGAAGGGTGCATGTTTTTGAGAACCACTTTAAAGCTTCGTTCGTGTTTTGGCTTATATGTAAAGAACTCTGTATTTTTCAGTTCTAGTTGGTGTACAATGTTCCTGTATGTCTCTGAATCTTTGGACTGTATTTTAACCTGGTCATTGCTCAGAACTTTAAGATTATATTTATCATGCGCAAGTTCATTAAGAGTGTTGAGAAGCGGTTGAATATTTCCTACTTTGTCAACAAATATTGGAGGAGGTTTATCTACCTTTACCATTTTATCCATTTGTTCTGTTTCTTGTTTATCAGTTTCTAAGCTAGCAAATTGGTTTGAAATTGGTATTGGTTGGCTTTGGGACAGCCAGTATTTATCTAGTTTGGTTTGTTTTTGATTTGATTTGCTTTCTGGGCTTGAATTGGGTCTCTTTTTTCCGGTGACTTGTGTCCAGTTTCGATTATCGCTGCTTTTATAAGGTTCTAGAGTTATGCCATCGGCGGCAGAATTTGTGTTTGGATAGTCACCAAGTGACAGAGCTCTAGGTCTAGTTTCAAACATTCTCTTATGGAAGATCTGTTGTGTTAAAGTTTTTTTACTTGTTGTATTGGTTTTTTGGTTGTTTGTTAAATTATATTCTTCGTTCATTCTTATTCCCACGAGTAAGGACGATATAACGGTCGCTACCTGAGGTGACGCCTATTCTCAGGAGAAGGCAAATACAACAGTGGTTGCCCGTTCCACTGAGGTTGGCGTAAGAGACTGGTTCCCCACCAGCCATACATCCCCTCGGCACGTTGCCCACCTTAGGATTGGGGTTATTTAATTATATTTCTTTGTAGCGAGGTTTTCTTCCTCGAAGGCCAGACAGTTAAGCCAAGCTCCTTAGATGATCCGAAATTCAGAGGCTATTCCCTGCATTTGATTGGTCGAGTTTGTCAACCGCCGCTTGTTACTCGCTGTTGTTGCTCGTTTAGCACCACCCGGGGGACACGTGTAGGGTGGGTCAGGAAAGATGGTAAATCCTACGGACGCGAGCAACATCATCCCCCTAAAGTTAAAACATAGA
>JAZHFQ010000392.1:0-206791 GCA_038387885.1 Spodoptera picta | reverse complement strand
GGGAGGGCAGAGCACAACTCTGTGTGTCCAAAGGCGGTGTTGACGCTGCACTCGTCGCGGATGCTAGTACGATAAAGACGAGAGACCACATAGCGGAAAACGTGCCACATAATATAGGGGATTGTGGCTCGGGTCACCGCGGTATAAAGCCGAGAGGAACAAATTGTGTGCACCCTCATGAGAAGAGGTACAAATTTGAGAATAGGCCAACCAACTTGCCGCGTTGGTCCGAATACCGCAAGTTGTCCATTCTGGAGGTTACCGCTTATTGTGGGCTGAAAATATGGTACCGCGGAGCGGAGTCGTCGCAGCTGATGGGCACCTGCAAAAAAGAACGGGCAATGAAAGACGTGATAGCAGACATATTTAAGGGGAACGCAGACGATGCTCTTCACTCGGTGAGCATAGGATCCGGTAGCTCAGACCATCTCGTCAGAAGTCCTGGCAGGCCACGCAAACGACTCAAATAGTCATGTTACACATGGCGGAGCGTTTGCGTGAAAATGGCACTACGATGACGGAGAACACCGGACCTCGACCCGGCGCAACCAGTGAAGGGCAGAATATTTTGGCGTTAAGTACGTATATTGATGTAATATAATGACAGTAGCGTCAATCCTATTTATTTAAGTATCTATCCTAAATATATATCTATTCTTTATAAAACTTATGTATTATGTATTTATTTATATTTATTTTCTCTAATGGTTCCCAAAATGAAAGTTTTAAATAAAATGTCACGCAAAAGGTCTCTGATCACGTCAGAGGAGCACTTCGGCACAGCAGGAGGGGTTTTAGCCGGTAAGAGTCTGGCAGTACTCACACCTCCCTATTCGTGGGGAGGTGTGAGTCTCCATGAGGATTTCCCCTCCTGCTGTATAAAAAAAAAAACCTAACCTTTTTTTTTTTTTTTTTTTTTTTTTTTTTTTTCGCCCGGGGAAAATGCCGTGCATACCCGGCCTCGCGGGGCCGAGGCCGGGTTATGTGGGGCTCGAACCCACTAAAAACCCCGGGGTGTGCCACTCACGCATGAGGGCGGGCCACAAGAACTGTTCTTTCGCACTTCATTCGCGACCCGCCCTGCGCCAGCCCGGCATAACGAAACGCCGGGCTCCTTCTCCTGCGGGCGGCGCCCGCGCACACCGCGGATGCCGCCCCCTCTCGGGGCGCTGCGACGTGGGCGACCGGTTGCTCCGACCGGCCGCCCCCTGCCCCACTAGCTACTAGGGAGGAGGAAGGAGGCGGGCATACCCGCGCCTCCTCCGTCCCGTTCGCCGTCTTCGCGTCGGATGCGAGAGGGGATCGTCCTCCCTCTCGCGCTCCGACGCCTCCTTCTGCGACATGACTGCGTCGCAGAAGGAGACCATCGCCTCCCACGACCTCTGGCCGCCGACCATAGCACTAACTACGGCAGGCAGCGAGAGGTCGGCACCGACAACAGCCACCAGGCTCGCCCTCTCCGATGCCCACTGGGGGCACTCTGCCAGAGTGTGCTGCGCCGTATCTTCGCCGCAGCCACACTCGTGGCAGACCGCCGTCGGCTCCCTCCCGGCAATGCGGCACAGGTATTGACCGAAACACCCATGTCCGGTCAGCACCTGCACCAGCCGGAAGGTGAGCACCCCACGTTTACGGTCCACCCATTTCCGAAGATGCGGGCGGACCGCCTCCACGAGCCTGACGCCCGCCGTGGGCGCCTGGAGGCGCCACTCCCACCGCACGAGGAGTGCCCGTCGCGCCTCACGCCGCCACCGCTCGACCACTTCGAACGGGGCGGCCCGACCGCGGGCCCTGGTCTCCGCCTTCCTCGCGTAGACGACCGCGAGGACCTCCGCCTCGAGGTCCCACGGTGGAGACCCGGCCAAGAGGCAGGCCGCCTCGTGCCCCACCGTACGGTACCCCCGTATGACCCGCTGCGCCATGACCCTCTGCGGGCGGCGCAGCTGGGCCCTGTTCTGGGCCGACAAAGCGTCGACCCAGATGGGGGCACCGTAGAGGGCCATGGAGCGCACCACCCCCATATAGAGGCGGCGGCACCCCACATTCGGCCCTCCCACGTTCGGCAGGAGACTTCCGAGAGCGGCTGCCGTCCCGATGAGTTTCGGGGCGAGCAGTCGAAAATGCTCCCGGAAGTCCCACCGTCTGTCGAGGACGAGTCCAAGATACTTCATCCTGGACCCGACCTCGATCGCGGCTCCGTCCACCATAATGGTGGCCCCCGCTGGAGGCCTTTTTCGAGGCCCGTAGAAGCACAGGGCCTCGGTCTTCTCCAGCGCCACCTTCAGGCCCAACCGCCGGACCCGTGCCACCACCATCAAGGATCCGGCGGAGGCGAGCCGCGCCGCCTCCCGGTATTCTGCCCCCTTCGCTAGAATAAGCGTATCGTCCGCATAGCAGACGACACGCACACCCGGGGGCAGACTCCCCCTCAGCGCCCAGTCGTAGCCGATGTTCCACAGGAGCGGTCCTAAGACCGAACCCTGTGGAACACCGCACTGAGCCTCCCTCCGCCGGACAACACCGTCCCCGCCCTGATACAGGACGCATCTGCCCCGCAGGTACGTCCCGATAACCCGGCGTATATAGAGGGGCACGCGGTGGTATCGCAGCGCCGCCTCTATACACGTAAAGGGCAGAGTGTTGAACGCATTGGCGATGTCAAGAGACACCGCCAACGCAACTCCGCCCTCGGCCACGCTCTCCTGCGCGAAGGCCTTTACACTGCCGATCGCGTCGATGGTGGAAAGGCCCCCGCGAAAGCCGAACTGGCACGCGGCCAGGTCCGGGCCGCCTACGCCGAGGTGCCGGATGATGCGGGTAGCGAGTACGCGCTCAAAAAGCTTACCCGCCTCATCCAGCAACACGATGGGGCGGTAGGCAGAGGGAGACTCTGCCGGGCGCCCCGGCTTCTGAAGGAGGACAAGCCTGCCCTCCTTCCAAATCTGAGGGAAACTCCCGGCGCGCAGACACGCGCTCAGGAGTCCTCTCAGACGCTCCTCCAGCGGGCCCAGGGCGAGATCCCACACTCGCCCTGGGATGCCGTCCGGTCCCGGAGCGGTCTTTTTAGACCGCATCCGGAGTACGGCGGCCCCAAGTTCCCCCTCTGTTACTAGGGGGACCTCCTCCTCCCGTACCTCCTCTTCCTCGGAGTCGGAGTCGGGGCCCATCGGGGGTGGTACGTGTTCCGCTCTGGTCGGGAACAAAGCGGACACCACCCCCTCCAGCAGCGCCGGCTGCAAGGACTCAACCACCGGCGGTCCTTGCCCCCGCATTTTGCCCCGCACGGAGTGGTAGGGCCGCCCCCACGGGTCCCTATCGAGATGCGCGAGCATCTCCCCACGCGCCGTCTTCTTGGCCCGGGATATTGCCGTCTGCAGAGTCCTCCGCGCTTGCCTAAGGCCTGCGAGCTCTTGCGACCACCAATATACCGCAGGTTTCGTAGGACGACTCTTGACGCGGGGCATCGCGGAATCGCAGATGCTCGTCATCGCACCTCGCAGGGCTACCGCCTCCTCCTCAAGGGTCCCCGGCTCCGCCGGCGCCGCAAACCACGCCTGGACGATGGCCGCCTCCTCGGCGACCTCTCGATCCAGGCGCGATAACGCCCACCTGGGGAAGGCGTCCCCGTTAAACTGGCGAGTCCGCCCCCCGTGGCTGCTGGAAGTGGAGATCTCAAATCGGATATATAGATGGTCCGATAGGGTCTCCACTTCCTGCATCACCCGCCAGTCGCGAACGCGTGCCTCAACAGCGGGGGTGGCCAGTGTCAAATCGACTATCGATCCCCCCGTCTGGCGCACGCACGTGTTCGCGGAGCCTCGGTTGCAGATACCGAGGCCTACCGCCGCTGCCCATTCCAAGAGGACGTCACCCCTGGCGTCCGTCGCCGGGGAACCCCAAGCCGTTGACTTGGCATTGAAGTCCCCCATCACGACCAGCTGCCTCGCAGCTAGTCGCCGGATTGAAGCCTCCAAATGGCTGAGGAAGGCCTCGAACTCCGGTAGGTTCCGATTGGGGGAGAAGTAAACACCTATGAAGGTGATCTCCCCCACACGGCCGCAACATATCCCGGACCCCTCTCTTTAAACGAGAGGGGTGGGGAATGCGGGGCCGCGGAACCTATGATCGCCACAGAGCCGTCACTGTCACCCACCCAATTCGGGCGGGTGGGGATGAAGTACGGCTCCGCGACCACGGCGACGTCGACCGACCACCCCGCCATGGTTTGCAGGAGCAAGTCCTGCGCACCGGAGCAGTGGTTCAGGTTCGCCTGAAGAAGGTTACGATTACGGACCCGATCCATGTTATTCCGTAATCATAACCTCCTGCGACGCCTCTGGTCGCACCGTCTCCGGAACAGCAGCGGTCCCGGCGGCCGAGGGCTTGACGGCCGCGCGCTGCTTTCTGGGGGCATTGCACCCCTTGCCACCCACGGGGTGGTCCGCCGGCAACTTGGCGTGCGAGCAGAGCGGGCAGTGGGGGGCGCCGGAACACGACGCCGCATTATGCCCGGGCTGCCCGCAGCGGAAGCATAAACCGCTGCAGTCGACATGGGCGGAGCATTGCTGCCCCGTGTGCCCCTGTCCCATGCAGCGGTAGCACCGCATGGGGCGCGGCTCGAGCACCTGCACTCGGGCCGAGCTCCACCCCACTTGGAGGCGGCCTGCCGCCATAAGGGCCTTGGCCGCCACCACCGGGCAGCTTGCCCAGACGGAGCCAGAACCCCTGGCCCCGACTGTTTTGCGTCCCACTCGGACCTGGTCCGGAGGGCAGCTTGCCTTAGCGGCAATCGCCGCCCGAACGTCCGCCTCAGACGCGGAGTCGTCGAGCCCCACGATGCGCAGTTCTGCGCACTTCGTTGGTCGATCGACACGGACGCCGTCGTCGGCGAGTGCCGCCCGCAGGGAAGCCGCAAGCAGGTCTGCCTTCGGGCCGCTCTGCGCGCCTGGCAGCTCGATGATCCGAGCGCCAGTCGCGGCCGTCCTGAACCGGCAGCCCCCAGTGATGCCGAGCTCCTCCAGGTTGACCCGCTCGCGCGCTCTCGTTATGACGCTCGAGTAGGTCAACCCCGACTCGGCGGCCTCCGGTTGCAGGGTCAAGACCACCGCAGTTGATTTCGGCGCGCGCAGCTTTGGCGCTTTTTTCCGCCGCGGAGGCCCCGACGCGTTCGCGGCCGCCGACTTTTTTGTTTTCTTCTTCTTCGGCTTCCTCTTCTTAACCGTGGTCCACCCCTCTCCCGAGGAGGTGGTGGGACCAGCCGAACGCCGCGGGGTGGGCGCGGTGCTCGCCGGAGCGCGGGCAGGGGCGGCAGGAGGAGGTGCCGCTCGTGCGTCCCTTGCGGGCTGCGGGGCCGGCATGGCTCGGGCAGCCTTTGCCGGGCGACTTGCCGGCTTGGGAGCAGGGCCGGCTGCCGGGCCAGCCGCCGCTGCGACATAGGACGGCCTTGATGTGGCCGCCAGCGGTGGACGCATGATCCTTGCGGGCATGAGGCGATCCTCAATACCCGCGAACCTGGCGTCCAGCATCTTGCCCACCCGGTCGATGACACTACGTGTCACCGCCTCCAGGTGAGTCTCCTCCGAGGCCGACGAAGCGGATGGAGCCGCCCGGACCCTCTCCAGCTCGGAGGTCAGAGCCTCCGTATTCCTTCGGAGGACCGCTACCTCCGCCCTCATCTTGTTGAGGTCAGCCTGCAATTGGAGCGTCTCCTCCGTGACGCTCCTTCGCGCGAGGCCCTCCACTGCCGTGCGCACGCATTCCACGGCCTCCTTAATGGCCTTTGTGCAGGTCCCCTTGATGTTCTTGGACTTGCGCAGCACTTCCAAGACAACGTCGAGGCCCTGCACGGCCTTCGTCTCGAGGACACTCGTGGTGTCCTCGGAAGTAGCGGACCTCTCACCGGAGGCCGCGATGATTTCGGCGCAGACTTGTCGCGCCTGCGCCATATCATCGGCTCTTAAGGCCAGCACGTCGTCCTGCGCGAGATCTAGAGCCTCGCGCTCCAGCATCTGCCTCCTGGCGTCCGACAGGCCAAACGACGTGCGGCCAACCGACGGGATCTTTGCTTGGGGAGGCTCGTTGCTAGAGCTCTCCCCGCTCTCCCCCGAATCCGTGCGGCGATCCCTTTTTGCGGGTCTAACTGCTGCCGCCTTTGAGCTCGAGCTCGCGCCCGAGAGACTTGCGTCCAACAGGTGCCTTGTTTCTGACGCGTCAGAAGCGTCTGACTCGTCAGAAACCTGCACCGGGGGTTGGCCCTGAAAAGGGCCTTTTTTAAGGAAACGCCCCTTGGCGTCCCTAGCTGGCAAACCAGCTGACATATCTGTCACCTCTCTGTTCGCCCCAAGTAAATCCGTGAACACTTGGTCACCTGCCTGCCACTCCGTTACGGTGGTCAGGTCAGGGTCCAGGGCGCACGACGAGGACGTGGTTACACGGACCGGTTTAAAAACACAACTTGGGGCACGCCCCCTGAAAAGGGAACCTAACCTAACCTAACCTAACCTAACCCAGTAAACCGATTGAAATCGCCACGATCAACATCAGCTCCGCGTTAAAAATTCACCAAAATTCAACGCGTAGAGCTACGTGCGCAAATTAGTTATCAGTGTAATTGTGTTGTGTCAACTCACCAGGATTCGTGTGGGCAAGTTTCTGAATCATCGGACTGCGACACAGGAAGACCGGGACTTTGGGGTCAAATAACTCAACACAGGTCAGGGAAGTCGATCCACAAACACTAATCCTGCGAGAGGCAGCAGAGCTGAGTCTACCAACACCTAGATCGCCAAAATCGGAGCAGGGGTTTCGGAGTTATCTTGATCCAAAAATCGCCGTAGCACATGGATTTTAGGTTAAATCTAACCTCAATTTACCACCGCGTGTTTTGTGACACGAGGCGTGACGTAAGGCCGACCATCCCAGTCTTAACTGGAGACTCCGAAGCCGCCCGAGGAATCTGCCTGCGGAAGAAACACCAGCCTGGAGACTTCACTGTGCAACATCAGGCAAGCCCCGAGGGAATTCCTTAACCCTTTCTTATAATCCCCCCGAGTTTGGGCTCACCTGACTTGGAATCCTTAGATCCCACCAGACCTTCAACAATATTAATACCCCTCCCGCACCCCCCTTCCCCTCAAAAATTTATTATTTGCTCAACAGCCTCCCCACAAAACTACCCCCCTTCTCTCCCCCCTTACCTCAGGCATCTATACCCCTCTCAGCCTAACTCAGCAGCCCTTCAAGCTAGAATAGCCGTGTTTGGGCTCATTGGAAAGGGCGAGAGACTAGGAACACTTTGGCCCCAACACATTCCCGAAATTCGCCGCCACGGAACTGCACAGCACGGAAAAACTGAAACTTCTACTGGAGCGCACACAGAGCTATTAACATCGAGCTAGCAGCATCGGACTCCCCATCGGACGTGCATTCGCGGTACATCAGCGAACGCGTGAGTTCACATTTTAAATAAATAATAATAATAATTTAAAAAAAGAAAAAAAAAAAAAAAGTTTATTTGAGTAGAATATAAGTAGGATCAACCACATTAAACATGTCTTCGGTCAGCCTTAACTCCCGAAAGCCCGCCACGGAGGCCGCCAAACCAGCAAAATCCCTAAGGGAAAAAATTTTAAAAAACACGGCCAAAACGGTAACGTCGACGGCGTCGGAGCGACTGACGCGCCCAACAGAGCAGCCCAAGGCGTCAAAGGCTGCATCGGAACCCGACGCTGCGAGATGCGACACCGCCTCACAACATTCCGGCGCGAGCGTTTCGGTGTTTGAGACTCCCACCCAACAACTATATGGGGTTTCCGACATCGTGGTAAATTGGGCGCAATGTGGTATCTCGCCACCACACCAGATCGTCTCAGACGAGGAAAGCTCGGTTGCCTCCTCGGCGGGCCAGACAGACCGCCCCGAGCGTAAAAGTCTTTTATGCAGGACGCCAAAGAGAGGCACGGGGGTGGAAATGGATCTAGCCACCAGAGAGGCAAACCACCTACTTCAGAAAGGCAAGGACGCATTGGAGACCGCGGGTAACATGAAGAGGGAGTGCAAGGCCACTACGCACGAATGCTTACAAGGCCTATACGAGACGGTCCTCTCTCTGGCGGACTCCAGAGCGCGCCACAAGTTCAACCTCGAGAAGGAGCGCTCTCGACATGCACAGGAACTCGTTCGAGTCGAAAGGGCTCATTCACGAGAAGTGATGGCCCTAAAAGCCGAGCTGTCCATTGTGCGCACGGACATCCTTGAAACAAAAAAAGTGGCAAATGGAATCAGGGAGTGGCTCGGACACGAGACACTGGATGCCCTGAAGGGCATCAACGAACTAAAAAACGAAATCCGGACTGCGAACATGAGGAACATCTCGGAGCACGAGAAAACAAGGCAGACGGAACAACCAGGGACCAAAACACACGAATCTCTGGAATAACCAGCTGGACGTGCTCCGAATGGCTCATCAAAAATTGAGCACAGATCTCTCGCAGCCAAAACCGGACTCCAGTGCCTCAATGCGAGAGATGGACGAGCTTATCACCAGAAAACTGGGGGAGGAAATGTCAAAAATGAAGGACCTCCTGCAAGAAATTAAAAATAAGCCGGTTGAGGTCTCCCCCCAGATCCAACCTTTACAAATTGAAAGATCCATAGAACGACACACACTACCACTGGCAGAAAGGCTGGAAATTGTATCGGCGGACATACGCGTACTGCGTGATAGGGACCCGCCCATCGTAGTCCCGACGCCGCCCAGTCTGGATGCGGAGATGGCGGTCGTCGAAGTAAAAAGGGCACTCGCAAAGATCGAAAAGGGGGTGGCAGACCTGGGCAAACCAGACCAGCCACCACAGCAAGAACAAGGCCCGAAAACTTTTGCCCAGGTCACCAGCACGCCAAAGCCCCCGAATCAGACGAAAGGTCCGAACCACACACTGATCATTTCCTCGACAGATCCCCAGCACACCGGGGACAACGTAATAGAGAGGATCAGGGAAGCCCTGGACTTGAAAACGACGGGAGCCAGGGTGGACGCAGTGCGCAAGGCACGAAACCAAAAAGTAGTCCTGCGATGCGCGAGCAAAGCTGACTTGGGCTTGGTAAGAGACCAGTTCAAGTCCAACAAAGGGCTAAGGGTTCAGGAACCCAAGCCACAGAACCCGCTGGTCTGTGTGAGGGGCGTCCTCTCCAGCTACGGCGACCAGGAGATAGTGAATCTCCTAATGGCACAAAATAAACACCTGCTGCAAAAAATCGCAGTGGGCGAACAGACCATCAAGATGCGGTACAGGAAGCGCGCGAGGAATCCCCATGAATGCCACCCCGTATTGGAGCTCTCCCCAAAGCTACACCTCCAGAGTGATCGCAGGGGAGATGTCTGGGTCGTATATGGCAGCCTACAGTGCGACTTCCGGCTTCGTGGCTCTGGATGAAGAAGAAACTGAGCGCTCGGGGGTTTTGAAGTTCCACACTCCGAACGGGGACCCAATGTTGGTTGCCGCCAAATGCACCAAAATCATGCTGGAGGACAGGATCCTGGAGGTGGCGAGGTCCATCACAGGGTTTCCGGATAGGCCGGCGGAGCGAGAGGTTTGGGCGGTGCCCAGCATTCAATGGATAAATGGGGTTCCGGGCTGCGGCAAGACTACCTGGGTGGTGGGAAACTTTAACAAGGAGAAAGAGGTCATAGCAACCACGACAACTGAAGCTGCTAAAGACCTAAGAAAACGACTCACAGGGACTCTGGGAAACCTAACCAAAACAAGGGTGCGCACGATGGCTTCAATCTTGGCTAATGGTTTCAAAGCTGAGGAGACCTACCACCGCATCACGGTGGACGAAGCATTGATGAACCATTTTGGAGCCATCGTCATGGCGGCAAGGTTGGCGGGTGCGAGCGAGGTGGTCCTCGTCGGGGATGTCAATCAGCTGCCTTTCTTGGACAGAATGAACCTGTTTCAAATGAGTTACTCGCGTCCGAGTATGGTGATTGGCATCACTCTGGAGCTGCTTTGCACGCATCGCAGCCCGATGGACATGGCTTTCGCTCTGAGTGATATATACTCCGGAATATACTCCTCGAAGGCGACGCTGTCAATGGCCCACTCCTTAAAAACTGCAAGATACACAGGCGCGCAAATACAAGCTGCCGCTCAGAATACCCTGTTCCTGGTGCACACACAAGAAGAAAAATCACTTCTAATCGACCAGGGATATGGCGTCGGAGAAGGCTCGCGCACACTAACAATACACGAGGCCCAGGGTCTGACATACGACAGCGTCGTTATAATTAACACCATGTCCAGGAGGCTGGCGATTCATAACAGCGTGTCCCACGCAGTTGTGGCGGTGTCAAGACATACAAACCAATGCGTCTACTACTCTGATGACGCCGATGACGCTACGGGCCGCTTTATAAAAAAAGCAATGTATGCGTCGACTAAAGCAGTCGTCGATTACAATCTTAAGACGGCCATGAAACATCGCGACATACTAGTAATGAATAAATTGCTGGGACTGGCGGACTCCTTGGTCGGTGGTGGGAGTAAAATCAAATAACAACTAACTTGTGTGGTAAAAAATGTGAATAAAATAAGCAACAAAAAAAAAAATATATATATATATAGATGTATAAATAATAATAAAAAAAAATAAAATAAATAAATAAAAAAAGATATAACTGTGTGAAAAAAAAAAAAAAAAAAAAAAATTTGCAACTGTGAGCTCATGCTAGGTTAAGACTAGTTTAAGTATAGTTTATAAGTTTATAATTAGGCCCTCTTAGTCCGAGGGGATTTCGTTTACTGTAATTAAATTTAAGAAAACAATGCAAACGATTTATTAAAAATATTAAAAAAGAGCGCGGACGCCTATGTCTGTGGAAGAAGTTTTATTATAAAAAAAAAAAAAAAACCTAACCTAACCTAACCTAACCTAACCTTTTTTTTTTTTTTTTTTTATGGGGGGAAATCCTCATGGACTGCCTCCGCCTGGGGAAAGGCGGAGGGGTGTGCCGGACTCTTACCGGCTAAAACCACCCCAGTGTCTCCTCGCACGTGCGTGCGGGGCCGCGGGAGTCCAAATTCATCCGCAGCCCCGCATTACAGTGCCGGCCCGTAAATCAGGGCCCCGTCACCTGCACGGAGCAGTGCACCACGTGCATCGCCTCAAAGGCGCACGCCGACACCCGCGCGCGCCTTCGACTCGGGTCTATCGATTCGGGGGCGGGGACTTCCCCAAGTCCTTCGCCCCTGGACCCATTCATGGGGGCCGGAAGAGGGCGTTGTCAGCCCTTCTCCTACGCCCGGTGCGCCTTCTGCGGTTGGGAAAGGAAGTCAGTAAGATCTCCCTCTCCCGTTCCGCAGTTTCCTTCTGCGACATCACATCCTCGCAGAAAGACACCACCGCGTCCCACGACTCTGCGCTGTCCACCATCTTCCGCACTACGGCCGGCAGCGACAGATCGTTTCCTACTTCATTTCTGAGGACACGGCGCTGCTCCTCCCAAGCTACACACTCGGCGAGCGTGTGTTGCGCCGTGTCCTCCCCGCAATGGACGCAGTGGTGGCACCGGGCGTCCGGCTCCCTCTCTATGCGGCACAGGTACTTGCCGAAGCAGCCGTGCCCCGACAGCACCTGCGTCACCCTAAACGACAGGGAGCCGTGCTTCCTCCCGAGCCAGTCGTCGAGTACTGGCCGGATCGCCTCGACGGTAGTAAAGCCGGCGGTGGGGCGCAGAAGCCTTTGCTGCCATTCCGCCACTAAGACCTGACGGAGCTCCTCTCGGCGCCGCTCGATTTGGCGCTGCACCGGCCTTGAGCCCCGTGTCCGCTCTTCCTCGCGCCATCGGTATAGTGACGCGAGTACTTTCGCCTCTAGGTCCCAGGGCGGGGATCCGGCCAGGACGCAAGCCGCCTCGTAGGAAATCGTGCGATACCCGCGGATGACTCTGACAGCCATCGCCCTCTGCGGTTTTTTCAGAATAGCGAGAGTGTTGGCCGTCAAGTCTAATGCCCACACAGGGGCCCCGTACAGGGCCATGGATCGCACGATTCCCACATACAGCCGCCTACAGGCGGCGCTCGGGCCCCCAAGTTGGGAAGCAACGTTGAAAGCGCGCCCGTCGCACCCATCAGTTTGGGCGCCAGCCGCCGGAAATGGGGTCCGAATTCCCATCGACTGTCGAGCACCAATCCCAGATATTTCATGGTGGACTCGACAGCTATGCGAGCCCCGCTGACCACGATATGCGATCCCGGCGCCGGCGCACGTCGGGGGCCGTGGAACACCATGGCCTCCGATTTGTTCAGGGCCACCTCCAGGCCCAGGCGCCGGATGCGGTTCACAACCTGTGACACCGCAGCCGTGGCTATCAACGTCGCCTCCCTGTGCGAGCTCCCCCGGGCGGTTACGAGCGTGTCGTCCGCATAACACGTCAAGTCAGCGCCCAAAGGGAGCTCACCTCTCAGCACCCAGTCGTACCCAATGTTCCACAGGAGCGGCCCTAAGACCGAACCCTGTGGAACACCGCAAGACATGAGGTGCCGGACCTAACCTAACCTAACCTAACCCGAAATATTTTGGAAACCAAACAACCGATTTCGGAGCAGTTTTCAGTTTTTACCATCTCCTCTAAGCTCCCAATAACCATTTCGGTACTTTTTACAGTCGAGGGCTCAACCCCCGAACTAATTTCCACCCCTAAAGTTACTTTGGACCAAAATATTTCATTCGAAAATTTTTAACTTTTTTCATATTTGACCTAGGGCGACAAAGTTTTTATTAACGGTTTAGGAACTAATAATCTACGATTTGGATAGGTTTTTGACTCGATAACTCCAGACGTTTCGCGAAAAATCCTCGCAATTGACCAAAATTTGGTGAAAAAACTCGTTTTTCATTCAAAACTTTAAATTCTTTCAGGAAACCGAGCCCGGATTTTCGCTCTGTTGGACGGCCCGCGCCGAGACGCTTCTCCCGACGTATCGCACGCCCCGATCGGATAACAAAAATTTTCAAATTTTGTCCTCCCACCCGCCCTTATACTATATAGGGAAAAGACAGGGAAACCTTTTCTGGACCCTAAAAATTTTTATTGGCTTTTCTAACGGACGACATAGAGAGGGTCAAATTTTTCTTTGTGTCCGCTTTGTCCGGCACTTGGTTTGGACGGAATTCTTAATCTTAGCCAGCATTTTACTTATTAACTCTTTTTTATAATAATTATTTTAATTGAATTATCATTATTATCATACACTGTAATTTATTTATTTGACAAATACATATAATTTTGACAATACTAGATCCTGATCCCCCCTTTACAGGGCCAATTATTTTAACATTAAGTTTATCTTCGACAGTCCCCTCTTTACAGGGAAAATATTATATTATATTATTCTGACATCTGTATCCCCTTTTTACAGGGATACAGCATATAGAGCCAGGTGCTCCCTTTATCCTGCTCACTTCCCCCGCTAACATGTGCGACACCACTCCAGAGTCGCCGGCTCCTCCCAATGCGATCCGGTGCCTGTTTCCCGACACCGGAATGACGCCATCAAACATACAACGCGGTCCGGTCCCGCCGAGCTGTGTCCAGCGCAACCTGGCCCCCACCAAACAGCGAGAGCGTAGATCCTCTGGGCTCGCACTCTCTCCGAATTCCCCCCAGCCAACTCGAACTTTCGAGAACCGGACAGTGGAGGCGCGATACTGGCTGAAACAGGCCAAGTGTCAACTGGGTCTCGCAAGAAACCTTAAAACGGAGATCAAGACCCAGGCGACACTAGCCATTGAGCGCCTCTACCAACTGGTGAAAGAGTCCGAACACCAGCGACTCCCTGGGGTCGGAGGGGTTGCGGGTTTAGTGGCCCCCGCACCAGAAAAGACGGGTGCAAAGACGGAGGAGCTTATCGCAAAAATGGCGAAGCACGGCGAGCTGCTAAAAGCAGCCGTTGCGCAAATCGGGGAACTGAAGGAGGCTCTAGATGACCAGCGGATAATGAATGCGGCGCCTGTCGCCGAGGGACACAACGGCCATGAGCTTCTTGCAGAAATGCAAGAGCTCAAGTCCGCGACCCGGGAGATCGGGAGACAGGTCTCCGAGATGAGGGCAGAAGTGCCCTCCTACGCGGAGGTCCTGTCAAAGCCGAAAAGTGCAGGGCGGGTCGCGAGACCAAAGCACTCAGTCGTTGTGTCTTCCGGCGACACCATGGAGACCAGCGCCGATGTTGTGGGTCGGGTCCGGCAGGCGCTGAACGCGAAGGTGAGCGGCCTTCAACTTGACAAAGTCCGAAAAGTCAAGGATCAGAGGGTGGTGCTGAGCTGTGGCAGCAAGGAGGAGCTGGAGAAAATGACGGCACAGCTCAGAACCGACGGGCAGTTGCGGGTGGAAAACGCGCGCCAGCGAAATCCGCTCGTAATTGTCAGGGACCTTCTGGCCTACAACACTGACGAGGACATAAAGGCCGCTCTTAAGACGCAGAACGCGCGCCTGCTGGAGGGTCTGTCAGCCGAAGAGTCAGCGGTGACCATCAAGTACCGGAGGAAGGCGCGGAACTCCCTCGAGAACCACGTCGTCCTTCAGGTCTCACCTCGGATGTGGGAGAGGCTGACCACGGCTGGCAGATTATATATCGACCTGCAGCACGTGAAGGTATTTGACCAGACTCCGCTGGTCCAGTGTAGTCGGTGTCTCGCCTACGGGCATGGGCGAAAAAATTGTACAGAAAAGGTGGATCTGTGCAACCATTGCGGGGGACCCCACCTCCAGGCGGATTGCCCTAGGTCCGCTGAGGGGGGGAGGCCCACTTGCATCAACTGTAGCAGAGATGGGAACTCCGACACAAACCACTCGATTTTTGCCCTGTCCGTAGAAAGTGGGACGCCTTGGCCCGATCGGCCATTAGCTACTGCTAAGGTGGAATTTGGCGTCCCACAGGCAGACTATAAAACAGGCACCGACACACAGATAGATAGTTTCCCATACGAGACATGTTCGCGGTTTCGCGACGACAGTAAGGCTCCACGGACAGGATGCACCGATGCGCAAAAGGCGCGCAGCCGAAAAATGGATACCGTGCCAAACATTGCAGAGGATTGTTGCTCGAATCACCGCGGCTTAAAGCTAAAGAAAACAAAGGATGTGCACCTTCGTAAGAAGTGGCACAGATTTAAAAAGTGGCCAAATACCTCGCCGTTGTGGTTTGGGCACGGCCCTTGCCGACGGCCTCTCCGACCGGCTACCGCCCGACTGCAATCCATCAGGCGTGACCAAAAGCGCACCAGAAGGGAACAAAGACGATGCTCTCCACTTAGTGAGACTCTAAAAGACATGTTACACATGGTGGAGCGTTTGCGTGAGTATGGCACAGCGATGACGGAAAGCACCAAACCTCGATGGAATGTAACAAGTGAAGGGCAGAATGTGGCGCTAGGTACTTATATTTTAAAGAATATTTAGACATTAGCGTCGAATAATATATGTATTATGTTTATGTAATATAACTTATATTATCTATATATAAATATATATTTGAAAATGGTTCCCAATTACAGGTATTAATATTTTTGTTAAATCAAGGGCCCTGATCATGTTAGGGGAGCACTTTGGCACAGCAGGAGGGGTTTTAGCCGGTAAGAGTCCGGCAGTACTCACACCTCCCTATTCGTGGGGAGGTGTGAGTCTCCATGAGGATTTCCCCTCCTGCTGTATAAAAAAAAAAAAAACCCTTTTTTTTTTTTTTGACCGGCCTCGAGCCCCGTGTCCGCTCTTCCTCGCGCCATCGGTATAGTGACGCGAGTACTTTCGCCTCTAGGTCCCAGGGCGGAGATCCGGCCAGGACGCAAGCCGCCTCGTAGGAAATCGTGCGATACCCGCGGACGACTCTGACAGCCATCGCCCTCTGCGGTTTTTTTAGGATGGCGAGAGTGTTGGCCGTCAAGTCTAATGCCCACACAGGGGCCCCGTACAGGGCCATGGATCGCACGATTCCCACATACAGAACCTTTTTTTTTTTTTTTTTTTTTTTCGCCCGGGGAAAATGCCGTGCATACCCGCCGTTATGTGGGGCTCGAACCCACTAAAAACCCCGGGGTGTGCCACTCACGCATGAGGGCGGGCCACAAGAACTGTTCTTTCGCACTTCATTCGCGACCCGCCCTGCGCCAGCCCGGCATAACGAAACGCCGGGCTCCTTCTCCTGCGGGCGGCGCCCGCGCACACCGCGGATGCCGCCCCCTCTCGGGGCGCTGCGACGTGGGCGACCGGTTGCTCCGACCGGCCGCCCCCTGCCCCACTAGCTACTAGGGAGGAGGAAGGAGGCGGGCATACCCGCGCCTCCTCCGTCCCGTTCGCCGTCTTCGCGTCGGATGCGAGAGGGGATCGTCCTCCCTCTCGCGCTCCGACGCCTCCTTCTGCGACATGACTGCGTCGCAGAAGGAGACCATCGCCTCCCACGACCTCTGGCCGCCGACCATAGCACTAACTACGGCAGGCAGCGAGAGGTCGGCACCGACAACAGCCACCAGGCTCGCCCTCTCCGATGCCCACTGGGGGCACTCTGCCAGAGTGTGCTGCGCCGTATCTTCGACGCAGCCATACTCGTGGCAGACCGCCGTCGGCTCCCTCCCGGCAATACGGCACAGGTATTGACCGAAACACCCATGTCCGGTCAGCACCTGCACCAGCCGGAAGGTGAGCACCCCCCGTTCCCACATACAGAACCTTTTTTTTTTTTTTTTTTTTTTTTTTTTTTTTTCGCCCGGGGAAAATGCCGTGCATACCCGGCCTCGCGGGGCCGAGGCCGGGTTATGTGGGGCTCGAACCCACTAAAAACCCCGGGGTGTGCCACTCACGCATGAGGGCGGGCCACAAGAACTGTTCTTTCGCACTTCATTCGCGACCCGCCCTGCGCCAGCCCGGCATAACGAAACGCCGGGCTCCTTCTCCTGCGGGCGGCGCCCGCGCACACCGCGGATGCCGCCCCCTCTCGGGGCGCTGCGACGTGGGCGACCGGTTGCTCCGACCGGCCGCCCCCTGCCCCACTAGCTACTAGGGAGGAGGAAGGAGGCGGGCATACCCGCGCCTCCTCCGTCCCGTTCGCCGTCTTCGCGTCGGATGCGAGAGGGGATCGTCCTCCCTCTCGCGCTCCGACGCCTCCTTCTGCGACATGACTGCGTCGCAGAAGGAGACCATCGCCTCCCACGACCTCTGGCCGCCGACCATAGCACTAACTACGGCAGGCAGCGAGAGGTCGGCACCGACAACAGCCACCAGGCTCGCCCTCTCCGATGCCCACTGGGGGCACTCTGCCAGAGTGTGCTGCGCCGTATCTTCGCCGCAGCCACACTCGTGGCAGACCGCCGTCGGCTCCCTCCCGGCAATGCGGCACAGGTATTGACCGAAACACCCATGTCCGGTCAGCACCTGCACCAGCCGGAAGGTGAGCACCCCCCGTTTACGGTCCACCCATTTCCGAAGATGCGGGCGGACCGCCTCCACGAGCCTGACGCCCGCCGTGGGCGCCTGGAGGCGCCACTCCCATCCCACATACAGAACCTAACCTAACCTAACCTAACCTTCTGTCACGACTCCGGCGCTGCGGGTCTCCGGCGGCCCCACGCGTGCTAATCGTCGCTCCTCAGCCCGCGGGCCGCCTCGCCCCTACGCGCCTACGCGCCTACGCGCCTACACAACAAGACGGTAGGGCAGACAAGACTACGTGAAGTCGTTTTTAAAACAATTCGGTTCTGTATTATGCGTATGTATCGTTATGCAAATTAAATTTATGCTAAAACATATTAACCTTCTAGATGATTATGCCAACATAAACTGTTTTCCAAAAAAAGTATGCCAAAGTATTATTATGGCAAAAAAGTATGCCAAAACCGTTATGTCAAAGTATATTAGAAAAAAGAATATCATGCAAAAAAAAAAAAAGAAAGAAAAAAAAAGGGATCCCTATTTGTAAACATTTACAATTTAGGTAATTATTTAAAAATATAGAAATCAAGTTTTAAAATAAATATAAATACCTATGTACATAATAAAAATATATATTACCAGCTTGACAAACCGCCTGCGAAGAATTAGTAGCGCATAGCGTATTGCGCAAGTCCAAGGGAACGGGCCTATGGCGGTAGCTGTGCGGCAAGCTCTTGGGCAGTGTGCAAGAAGCAGGCATTGAGATGCACGCAGGACACGCCCTCGTAGTGGTAGCTGCGTGGCTGGCGGGCCGCGCGGCGCCGGCTGCCTGCGAGAGTGCGCGGGTACGCGGCGCCGTACGCTTCGGTGCTCTGTTCGCCGTGCACGGAGCGCCGATGGAAGCCCGAGCGGGCGCGGCCTGCGGAACGGTCCGCGAGCACTATGGCATCCAACGCGTCGAAGCGACGTTGATGGCTCTAGATGCCATAAACGCAGACCGTCGACTGCTACCGTGGCTACGTCTGGGCGCCGACTTACGTGACTCGTGCTGGGCAGCTCCCACGGCTCTGCGACAGACCATTGACCTAGTACGCGATGCTATTGCCCCATCGGAAGCACTCCGCCGGCAATCCCTGATCAGTGGCAAATCCGGACTGTGCTCGGCGGTCTGTACTGTGTCTACATATTTTCATTTTAACTATGTTAATGTAGTGTCCTCTAGAGTCTAGACGATATCGTACATACTATGGTTTTTTTCTTCTGACTTTTTGAAGTAGATTTACGCTATTCGGCTATTTGGTTGATTTTTAACTTTCTATGAATATTGTTATGCTGACGATGGATGTCTGTTTATTACTATGAAGTATGTTGATAGTATTTAATTGTTTATAATGCTCATATTTGCAATGATTTTTATGACCAATAATAGTCATTTTTTGCTTTTTAGTTTTTATAAACATAACATTAACATCACGCCTTTTATCCCCAAGAGGTAGGCTGGGGTGCACATTACGGCACTTAATGCCATACATTTCCAGACTCTGTTCTACTACTGAGATTGTTTTAAATAACTCGGTAAATCTTTGCCCGACCCGGAACCCGTAACCCCTTACCTGGCAGCCGCACTTGCGACCACTCGGCTATTATAATTCGGAATTGAAACGATTACAATATCCTGTGCGTTTACAATTTGCGATGTCTGTCAACAAGGCCCGACGGCAAACACTTGACGGTTGTCGTGTGAATTTGTAGGGATCATGTTTTGGCCAACATGATGAAACAAGTGAATTTGTTTCTGCAAATAGGCTACAAGGCAGCACTTTTACACGTCAATTTTATCAAGCGAACGATGAGGCCGACATTTCCTAACTGACTACTCTGAGAAGAAATGCCGAAACAAACTCATAAGTCCGTCTCTTTTAAAGTCCAGACAAATATGTATAAAAGATTATTTGTGAGAACCGTGCCATTTCTTTCTGTAGTGGCCTTTTGAGGAAAGAACCACACCAGCTTGAGCGGACCCGTTCTGATGGCAATATGCATGTGTCGGCTTACAATCAGCTAAATTAACAGGTGAGGCTGACTGATCTGATGAACAATACCAACCTAAAGAACATTTGCGTAGGTCGCACAAATACTCAAAATGTCAGAATATGGGTAATTAGAAAAGAAATGGCATTGCAAACTCTCGCACGGTTCATGCAATAAAAAAACAGCTGGCAATTAATGAAATTTGTTATTATTATTTGTCTTGTCTTGATACGTTGCGAGTGCGACACACGCACCGGCCCGCTAGCCCGCTAGTGTAATACAAAATTCTTCATTCGACTGCTTAATAATTAGACTTTCACCGTCTTATTACAAAACCTGATCTATTTTTAGTACCAGGATTAATACTAGGTTTAAACCATGACTAAATAAAACGTTAAAATTATAAAACAAAGTTTATCACTAGTTCCGGAACTATCTATGGTACTAAAGTTAAACCGCCGAGACCCTTTTTTTTTTTTTCTTTTTATGGGGGGAAATCCTCATGGACTGCCTCCGCCTGGGGAAAGGCGGAGGGGTGTGCCGGACTCTTACCGGCTAAAACCACCCCAGTGTCTCCTCGCACGTGCGTGCGGGGCCGCGGGAGTCCAAATTCATCCGCAGCCCCGCATTACAGTGCCGGCCCGTAAATCAGGGCCCCGTCACCTGCACGGAGCAGTGCACCACGTGCATCGCCTCAAAGGCGCACGCCGACACCCGCGCGCGCCTTCGACTCGGGTCTATCGATTCGGGGGCGGGGACTTCCCCAAGTCCCTCGCCCCCGGACCCACTCATGGGGGCCGGAAGAGGGCGTTGTCGGCCCTTCTCCTACGCCCGGTGCGCCTTCTGCGGTTGGGAAAGGAAGTCAGTAAGATCTCCCTCTCCCGTTCCGCAGTTTCCTTCTGCGACATCACATCCTCGCAAAAGTTTAACTTCGGTACTAAAGTTATTTGAGGTTAGCTATCAGAAATATTTACGTGTATCTTCTATATTATTATAATTGTAAAATGGATATTGAACCGATTGATGTTATGGATTTGGAAATTTGGACATATTAGAGACGTCTCGGCGATCGTACAGACATCGCCATCGTGTAAATCCCTTTGACTTGAGTGACGAAGACTTTCAATATAAGTACAGTTGTTGTTCCATATCCAGTCAGTCACAATAAACAATAATATTTGTATAATAAAAAAGACTCAATATTTGATTCGTGATTCGTGCTCTGCCGATTTCTTATAAGTCGCTCCATTTCACGCTAGAGGTGTTAAAAAATATGACAACTTGGTTATAAAAAGCTTGTCAAAATACAAGTGTGTTTTACTGATATTTTGACCTTCGATTAACCGTAACAGTTACACAGGAGCGGATCCACCTAACGGATTGTTGGGCTTCAGCCCAGGGCCCCGGCGATATAAGGGCCCCCAGAAAGTAATAGATGAATCGTAATTTAATACGTTACTTGTATCGCAAAAAATCATCGTAAGTTAGTAAGCAATATTAATGTAAATGAAGTTTATCACCCTTCATTCAATTTGAATTTGCCGCGCTTAACTTGATTCGAATTTGGCGCGTCATCGGTGTGTGATGTTTGAAGTTTATTAGCTATGCCTCGTTGGATGACATTACTAGGTTATGTGTAAAATAAAATACCGGTGAATATAAAGTAATAAGTGAAAATATAGCTTTTTTAAAGATAAAGATATTTTTTATTTGCGTTAACATGAGTAATATTACAAGAGTACATGCAATGGTGTTAAGTTCGGAGTATGAGCTACATGTTATGCCGTTTTGGCGTACAATATATACATGCAAACCTAAATAAGCAAAAAAGACATAGAAGACAATATTAACCGTTAATAAAATTATGTTAATTGTATTACAAATCTAATTTATCTTTCAAAAAATCTTCTATATTATAATAACATTTCTTATGTAACAAACGTTTGAGTTTATTTTTAAACATGTTAAAATTTAAGGCTTGTATGGATTTAGGTATTTTATTATAAATTTTAGGACCCAGACATAATATGCTTTTGTGCAACAATGCAGTTCTAGATGGATGAATGCAAATGTTATTATTACGTCGATTTCTAACATGATATTCGGATAAGCGCTGAAACAAGTGCAAGTTACTTCTAATTCTAACAAACAATGCAACTTCAAGTATGTATAAAGACGGAAGTGTTAAAATTTTGTATTCAACAAATAGCGGCCTACAACTGTCCATACTTTTTATTCCGAACATAGCTCTTATGCAACGTTTTTGTTGTTTGAAGACTATATCCTTGTGAGTGGAATTACCCCAAAAGATTATCCCAAACCTCAGTACCGACTCGACAAGGCCGTAATATGCTGTGAGTAAAGTTTCCTTGTTAACGGTAGGTGCCAGTTTATAAAGGGCGTATGCTGACTTACTAACTTTTTTACTTAGTCCGTCAATATGGTTTTTCCAACTGAGTTGCCTATCAATAATTAAACCCAAGAATCGAGTTGTGTCTACTTTTTGTATAGTATACTCGTTATATATTAGATTAACTGGTAATGAATTAGTTATGTTTTCTCGCTGCCTAAAGTGCATTATACTGGTTCTTTTGAGGCTAATTTTTAAATTATTGTTATTAAGGCAGTCGATTATATTTGACAAGGAATTATTTATTTCGAAATTGTAGTTATTTGGATCTTTAGATTTTATTGTTACGGTGCTATCGTCAGCGAAAAGGACCATAGGTTCTGCTGTTGGCGAAGGTAGGTCATTTATGTATAATAAGAACAAAAGGGGACCTAATACACTACCTTGAGGGACGCCATAGGATACGTCACGCTTATGAGATGTAAATATCTGTTCCCTTTTAGTTGTTGGATTGAACTTTGTTATTTCTGTTATTTGTTGACGATCTGTTAAATATGACCTTATCAATTCCAATATATTACCTCGTATGCCGTATGCTGACAGTTTTCTACTAAAATATTATGATCTACGCAGTCAAAAGCTTGTGACATATCGCAATATATTGAGCAGACAGGCAAGGACTTGTCCACATGAGTGTATACATCGTACAAGAAGTCATAAACTGCCATGTTAATATTATTTCCTTGTCTGAAACCCTTTTGATTATTACATAGAATCTTATGTTTTTCTAAATAACTATTGATTTCTGTGTACAAGTATTTCTCAAATATTTTCGAGAATATAGGTATAAGAGCTATTGGTCGGTAGTTCTCCATTAACAATTTATCCTCTTTTTTATGCAAGGGTTTTATGATAGTTAGTTTTAAGTTTTTTGGGAACGTACCCTTTACTATACACAGGTTTAAGATATGGCTTAAATGGCCTGCAATACTCTTATCTACTGATTTAATTATTTTAGTGGGTATTCCGTCATAACCGACACTATTTGTGTTTCTTAAATTATTTATAATTCTTAACATCTGAATCGGTAGACAAGGCGACATGAACATGGAGTTTGTGTTGTGGCTAATCAATCTCGTAGATTCTTTACTTGTACCAACGGTAGGTTGTACTTTTTCAATAAAATATTTATTAAATGCGTTCGCTATATCTGTAGGGTTTTGAATAATAGTGTCATTAATTTTTATTTTGTCTATCGTTTCTTTTGGTACTGAAGTTATGTTATTGTTAATTACTTGCCATGTTGATTTACTTTTATTAGTTGATGTATTTATTTTATAATTATTTTGAGCCCGTTTTGTTAAGTTTATAATTGTTTTAATTTTTTTCGAATAGTTTTTATAATTTAATTTGTTTAGAAGTGAGGGTTTACGCCTAAAATTCCACAGCATTTCTTTTTTCTTTTTAGAACATATTTTAATTCCACGAGACAACCATTTAGGTTTATTATTTACTCTTATTAAAACTTTTTTTAACGGAAAATATAAGTCAAAAAATAATTTAAATGTATCTATGAAGTTACTATAAGCTAATGTTGGGTCATCAGTTTCGTATATTTCACTAAAGGACAAGCTTTGTATACACGTTTTGATTTTTTGTATATTTTCATAATTATAATCGCGCGTGATTTTATACCAATGTTTTAATCTTAGCATTTTTTTGACCGGGATCTCAATTACTTGTGCTGTATGGTCCGATATTCCAAGTTCTAGTATATACGGTCACCCTTGGGTCCCACAGCTGGTGAGGTGGGAGATGGTGAGCCCATTGTGACGGGGCAGAATATAAAAATATCAGCTAAGAGTGTCACTAAAGTTATTAGCGGAATGAAACGTGGAAGGTCTCCTGGTCACGATGGGCTCAGTATCGAACATTTTAAATATGCAGGGGTTCATTTGCCGCGAGTATTGTCCATGTTTTTTAGCCTTTGTGTCGGACACTCGTACTTGCCAGAACCGCTAATGCGGACAATAGTTGTCCCTATAGTAAAAAACAAGACGGGTGATACGTCCGACATAAATAACTATCGACCCATCTCACTCGCGACCACTACAGCAAAGGTGCTTGACGGTTTGTTGAACAGTCGCCTCACTGCACAGATTGAGTTGCACGACGCCCAGTTTGGGTTTAAAGCTGGAGTCTCAACAGAGAGCGCTATTCTGAGTCTGAAGAGGACGGTCATGTACTACACTGCCAGGAGGACGCCGGTATATGCGTGTTTCCTCGACTTGTCAAAAGCTTTTGATCTAGTATCTTATGATATACTGTGGGGCAAGTTGGGGAGCGCGAGTGTGTCGGCACAGTATACCTCCCTTCTCAAGTACTGGTACTCCAATCAAAAGAACCGGGTGAGGTGGGTAGGTACTCTGTCAGACGAGTACAGACTAGAATGCGGAGTTAGACAAGGGGGTTAAGCTCGCCTTTGCTATTTAACTTGTACATTAACCAGCTTATCGAGCGACTGAGCGGTACACATGTTGGCTGCCATATTGATGGAACATGTGTCAATAATATAAGTTATGCGGACGATATGGTACTGCTCAGTCCATCGATAGGTGGGTTGAAAAAGCTGCTGTCAATCTGCGAGGCCTATGCGGAGGAACACGGCTTGATATATAACTCGAGGAAGAGTGAGCTCCTCGTATTTGAAGCACCCAAGCAACAACCACGCAGTGTTCCACCCGTAAGTCTCAACGGAGTGGCATTAAAAATTGTTAGCTGTTTTAAGTATCTTGGCCACGTTGTTACAAGTGACTTAAGGGACGATGGAGATATTGAGAGGGAGCGCAGGGCATTGTCTGTGAGAAGCAATATGCTAGTCCGCAGGTTCGCTCGTTGTACTAATACCGTCAAAGTAACCCTTTTCAAGGCGTTCTGTCAATCGTTTTACACGAGCGGCCTGTGGGTGTCATACACGCGGCGAGCTTACGGTGCCCTGCGTGTCCAATTCAATAATGCCTTCAGGATGCTGTTGGGACTGCCATGGCGCTGTAGCGCGTCGGGAATGTTCGCAGAGGCTCGCACAGATGATTTCCACGCCATCATGCGTAAGAAAGCGGCCTCCCTACTGCGGCACCTGCATGGTAGTGACAACAGCATTTTGAAGATGATTGCTGCCAGACCGGACTGTCCCTTGCAGAGACACTGGGTGGCCACAGTCATTAATAATACAAATATTAGATTGTAATAACTAACCATACTAAACTAATTATTTAAGCACTCTTTGTTACTAACACACCATTACTAACAAACCTATGGACTTATCATCTAGAGTCTGAAATAAACTTATTATTATTATTATTATTATATCAGTTACGCATTGTTTCTGAAAATTGTGAGCAAAATTATCTATACACGTGTTACTTAATGTTCTAGTAGGTTGTCTCAGCGCTAGTTTAAAATTGTAATTCATCAATAAACATTCAAAATCCAAAGTTACATTATTGCACTTTAATACATCAATGTTAAAGTCACCGGCTATAATGGTATTATTGGATTTAATTTTTGAAATTTGTACTAGAATTTCTTCAAATCTTTGAAAGAATAAATTCAAATTATTATGTTTGGGTACTCTATACAAACAGACAACAACAATTCTAGATTCTATAAGTTCAATAGCACAACATTCGATAACATTATTAATAGATAATTTGCTTATTTGAGGAAGTTCTCTAAACTTATGTATATTGTTGACAATTATGCAAGCTCCACCTCTTTTGATCTGGCTACGACTGAAAGTTGAAGCTAGTTTATAGTTTTTCATATTAAAAATGCTTTCATAACCTGCTAACATGAAATGTTCGGTAATACATAGTACATCAATGTCTACATTTTTATGTTTAAGCTCGTCTAAATGAATAGATAATATATCAGATTTATTTATAAGACCTGCAATGTTTTGGTGTAGAATTTTTAGGAATTGAATATCGAACAAACAGAGAGTTACAAAAGTATATTTTCGAAAACGTTTCGAATGCCATTGTTATTTATTACACCTGTTCGTAAGTTAAACATAGAACGATCAAACATTAAATCATAGTTGGAATCTAAATAGTATGCATGCTCGTGCTTTATTAAGTCTAAGTATAATAGATTATTAAATGTCTCAATTCTCCAGTTGTAAAGATTGTTATGATTGGTAAGTTTATACGTAGGAAAGAAAATTATTATGTTTGTGTGACGAACTTGTTTTAATATTTTACGAATTAATAGTATATTGCTGTTATAGTTGCTAGTTATCTTGAAGTCCTCTTCTCCAATTAATACTATGCAGTAGTCAGTCATTGTATAATCATGAAGCTTTGTTTGTATCCCGATAAGAAGTTGCTCTGTAGATCCATTAGGTGTAATGTAGTGACATATATTGTATTTATCTAATAGAAGTTCTTCAGCGGTCGACAGTATTCTATTTTTGTTGTTAGTGCTTAGTATACATATTTTACTTTTTTGCATGTCTATAGGTGTTTCATTCTTATTAATATCTAACGTTGAGGCTTTGATCGTGGCTTTTGTAGATATAACTTCTGTATCAGTAGTATTGGTTATCAATGTTTGTGTTTGCTTAGTTTCCAAATTCTGTTTCTTAGATTTTTTTGTGTATTGAATTTTTGTTTAACTGGACTATTGGTAATTTTCCTAAGTACTTCGTTCTTCTTCAATAAATCCTCATTAGTATTTCGTAGTTTAGAATTCTCTGCTGACAATAATTCAATTTCGTGGTGTGCACTTTGTAATTGTGATTCTAAATCCAGTAGCTTAGTTTTAATAAATTAATTTGTTCATTTTCGTCTTGAGATAACTCCGGCATACTATTGACGGTAGACTCAAGTGTGTCAGAGATTATATCGCTGTCATTAAGCGCTGTTTCTGAGCAAGCCCTATTCCGGTTGCGTCGAAAAGTAATGTTTTCTAGAAAATTCATTTTATTGCTTGTATTTATCTATTGGTATAGGAGCTAGCAACGTTTTCGAGAAAGAATTTTAGGTCAGCTGATTTTGTGATATGTCGTCCTTCTTGCACTTTCGGTTAGAGTCTGGGCTATCTGGCTGGCGGTAGCGGTTGCGTTCTTTAGTGCGCATTCTACCTGTCCAGGTAATAATCCTGGATTTTAAAAACATTTTAGAAGGCGTAATTTTTATTTTTTGTTTTTAAATAAGTCTACCTGAAATACTTTTTTTATTGCCAGACATTTTAGACAATGCTAACTATGTGCCAGACGCGATTTTTTGTTTCTTTTTATTAAAATTTCAAAGTATTTTATAATGTCTGTAATTTTAATATTATGTTATTTAAAGATAAAAAAAACTTAAAATAAATTTGCCAGACATTAATTCGATTGTTAAGTCTTGAATTAAAATGAAAAAGTCATGAAAAGTATTGCAGTATAATGCTATCAATCGGTCCTAACAGAATTCGGCCTCATCATTTCGCAGCTGAACTTAAAAATGTGCAATTTAAAGAAGCTTTAGTTAACTTTTTCATTGATCACTGGGGTAGTGAAGACATGTTGCCTTTCATTGGTAATAAAAACATTTACGTAAGATTCAATAAATGTTATTCATACAAAGTGATAAATAACAAAGTAATTAAAACTATTGCAGAATCATTATCGTGTGAAGAACACGAAGAAGCTGATTCTAGGATTATTTTTCATATTTGCCAAATCGATTTTGACGTCGACGTTGTTATACGTTGTTCTGATTCTGATATTTTAATTATACTTCTGGGAAATATGGATCATCTGAAAGTATCTTTGAAAATTTGGATAAATAGTTGGAAATCATCAGCGTTACATAAACATCAATTAATTACACCGAATTCTTGGTGACTCTTTATGCAAAGCTTTACCATGCTTCCACGCAATAACCGGATGTGATTACATGCCAGCTTTATTTAGAAAAGGCAAAGTTAAGACTTTTAAAATATTAGAAAATTCTGAAGAATACCAGTTAGCTTTTGATAATATAATTACGGATGACGATGAAGTACTTGAAACTACGTTTGTAACCCTGGAGAAATTTATTTGTCAAATGTATGGAGTTAAAAATTGTTCCAATGTCAATGATGTTCGATTTCATTTGTTTTCAAGTACGTTTAAGTCAAAAAAATCAGATGAGAACTGTTCTGGTGTGTCAGTGAGTTGTGTTATCTTACAACTGTCGCCCTGAGGTGACATGACATGATTGTCGAGCAGCGACAGCGAGGGTCCTTGAGTACAGCGTCGAGCTCGCGTTACCACTACTGGTTCTAGTGTACTCGACAACGGCTTGCAGAGTATATATTATACTTTTTTTAATTTAAACTTTTATTATCAGGCAACTATGGTCCATAGATCTACCTTACAGGCTAACAAAAATATTGTTACCAGAATCGGAATGTTTATTATATAAAAAAGGTAAGTATATGTCGGAAGGATGGTGTGGGCGATGTCAAGCGAGAACCCTCTTCGTCATACATATATATCGGTAGAGGTATGTTTATGCAGTAATAAAACAATTAAATCTTCGTAATTAAAGTAACGTTTACTTTCGACAGTGCACAATAAAATTACTCAGCGATTGCGTAACGTGTGAACTGGGCAACGATCGACGAACGACCGACTCGAGCTTGCGCTTGCGCTGCTTTATATATCACTCGGTGGTGGGGTTGAAGTGACGTCGGTCAGTTGTTTGTTCACTGCTCGCCCATTACATTCGTAGTTTACAAAATAATGACGGCGGCGCCGTCACGGCCATACTGACGTACGCTCGTCCTCGAGCGTTTTCCGAGCATCTGGGAATAAGATAACAACCCGTTCGTTCATCCTGGCATTTCTAATCTCTATCTAAAAGCTTTCAATATTGTGCGGGTTCGGTTAACCCTTCAGCTTACCACAACTACTACGTTATCATCACTCATCAGTATTAGAACTGGAGACGATTGTGCTAGGCCGGATAAATATCCCTTTAGCGCATGCTAGACTGGACATCAGTCCCTTTAGCGAATGCTAGACTGGACATCAGTCCCTTTAGCGAATGCTAGACCGGACATCAGTCCCTTTAGCGAATGCTAGACCGGACATTAGTCCCTTTAGCGTATGCTAGACCGGACATCAGTCCCTTTAGCGAAACATGCTAGACCGGATTGCAATCCTTATTGTCGGAGGGCTAGGTCGGATCGCAACCCCTTTAGCTGAGTCATTGGACTGGATTTTCCCTTCAATGACTCTTTCCTGCATTTTTTTGTTACTTTTTTTTCCTTTTTTTTTCTTTTTCTTGTTTTTCATTTTTTTTCTTTTTTTTTCTTCTTTTTTTTTAATTTTATAAATAAGTAATCAGTTACAACACTCATTCACTCTGGTAAATCTGGTGATGGACTTTCCATATTATTACTAATAGCGCTCAAGGTACGTGAACTAGCCGATACAGTGCTGCTATTAACAGATATAGTGTCGCCACAAACAGATATAGTGTCGCTATTAACAGATATAGTGTCGCTATTAACAGATATAGTGTCGCTATTAACTCGTCGAATACCGGTTTTGCAGACACAATTATAGAACAATAGGTTGCGGTCACCGGTGACCGCTTGGTATTTGACAGTTTAACAGATGTAATGTCGCTATCGGAAAGTTCATCCTCAGCATCACCAATCACAGCTATGTCACACAGTATATTATTACCGCGATCAGTTTCATGGACAAAATCACTCTGGCTATCATCCGCCGTCACGTCATCATCATAACTTTCGGCTATTTCTATAAAACCTAATGGACCGCGGGGTACCTCGCGTAAGTTCTCATGGGCGGCCTTGTACGTTCGATTAGAACCATTAACGAGTTTCTATTCGTACCTATCGTTTTCTAAGAAATCAGTGATTTTGTACGGACCTTTATTTGGGAATACGTTTACAGTTAAAAGTTTAAAAAGTTACGACGTTTCAGTAGCAAAATCAATAACCAGAAAACTTATAGACAAACTGACGTTTCACAATCTCACAAGAATATTATTCTACCAAGCAACCCAAAGCATTTAAACTTTACAAGTGATCACGGCTGTGCATAGCCCAGTAACTCACAGCTACTCTTTTCTAACGCGAAACTTACAGGACACAAGAGAACGTGAACGAGAGAGACAAGAAACATCTATCTGCGGAGTATCTCTGGAGGATCGAATCAGAGACAAGATAATCTGACAGATAACCAAACATTTAATCTTACAAACTGAAACTGCATAAAAATCAATACGATACTAACTAACGTCACACAGACCAGTTGCCAACCAGGCAATTTACCAATCAGATGCATTGCCACACAGGCGGTTTGCCACACAGGCGCTTTACCACACAGGCCCATCGCTACATGATCCTCATGAATGCGGTCTGGTGTATGAAGACCCATAGCCACAAGTTCCTCATGGGTGCGGTCAGAGTACGAGTGCGTGAATATGATGTAAGTGTGGGTATTTTTTTTTTTGTTGATGGGACAAGCCCGCCACCACCTCCCAAAACCGCTGCAACTCCTGTAAGCCAGGATCTACAGTAGATACAACCATGAAAACACCGGAACATTGAAGTCCGGCGCGTCCCAGGGACATGAGTAACTGTCTTGGTTCCCGCAACGAAGTGAATCAGAAGATATTATAAGAGGAGAAGAAGAAAAAAATTATAGTTTCCACTTCCCTCGGTGAATATTACTGCAGGAGACAGAATGAATTAAGCCTGAAGGCACAAAGAAGAGACCGTACAACTAGGTGTAGTTATCTAGGCAGGAAACCAGTGATCAAGGAGCTGGTCTTAAATCCTTGACGCCGGATGTCTCTTTAAACACTTTATCTTTCTATGTGTGTTCGATCCACCCAAAAAAATGAAAAATGAAGTGTGGGTATGTGAGTTATAGGTGTTGAGTGCAACTCATGACATTGACACTTTATAAAATTCTCAAAGAACCTGGTGATCAGATATTCTCCTCATCCTTAGTCCTCAGATCTACTGTATTTCAATTTAATCTGTTACAATTAAATTACTCGACATTTTACGTAACTTATAGGCGCTGCGATAGACATTTTTTGTAAGACGCAATATAATAATGAAATGCAGAGTCTCGTTACTCCGCGTTTTCTCTATTAGACAAAACCCCACTTCACTACATCTGGAATAACCACCGAACAGCCTATCTACTCACTACAACGCACTTAGCGAAAACAAATCTCAAGGTCCTTTAAATCAAAATAAATGATCAACAGCCATCAAGATTTTCAAGGTAACCACAATTTATACACTACACAAGTGTGGATAGTCACTCCAGTATTCCAGAGTCACAAGTCAGCCACGACTGTAGTTTCATTATATGGACTCGAGTCCCTGCCCCAGTAACGACTATGACTAGCACACACGATATAGTAGAATAAATGAAAAGTTTTACCCTTACAATTACTAACTCACTAGGTACTGAAAGGCCCTAATTATAACAAATCCTAATGGCAAGATCAAGGGAAGCATGTTTCTCATCAGAGTATTCTTAGCGCTTTAACTATTTTCCAACCCAACAATAATCCTAAATGAATGTAGGACTTTAGAGGTCTCTTCAATTCTGACTTTAACTACCAATTATTATTAGCAGCTTTTGACCTTTATTTGTTATAAACTACTTTCCTCAATACTCTGTACCGCGTTAGACAGCAAGCACCACTTAATTCTGCATCTACCTCGCGGAAACCATACCTCCAAGTTCCAACCAAATGAAAGCCTACTACTTGAGATATTACCTAACAATACGCAACACAAAGTAACACTATCAGACGTAATTCTAATGACCATGTATAATCTCGGATCTAAAACATCACGGCTATTTTCTTTAAATAACTACCCGACAAAAATAAAATAAAATTTCAAATTGGAAAACTAACAATTGTAAACTCAAGTCTTTGACTCGTCTTTGACCCATATGGTATCGGAATCATAATAAATGGAACAAAGTCACCTGGTATAATCCCGATGGGAGCAGTGTCCAATTGCAGACATCAACACGCCGCTCACCAAACGCTGCGTTAACGCCGCGTATCTCATGCTTTCACTGGACGCCAATGTACTCCGGCTTGAATTGGGACCACGTCATGTCTTCATTTGCTGCTTCAGATAGCGATTCAGTTCGAAGTAGCTGCCTCAACGTTAGCCACGTTGAATCTTCACTACTGAGTACCTGGCTATGTATAGCTAGGCACTTCCAATCTTGCAGCACTATCTTCTTTGTCGCATTTGCATGTAGGTAGTTCTTCACGAACCGGCTCCGATAATTTTAACATTTTCAATAATCCTGGTCCATCCCAATTCTGATGTCGGAAGGATGGTGTGGGCGATGTCAAGCGAGAACCCTCTTCGTCATACATATATATCGGTAGAGGTATGTTTATGCAGTAATAAAACAATTAAATCTTCGTAATTAAAGTAACGTTTACTTTCGACAGTGCACAATAAAATTACTCAGCGATTGCGTAACGTGTGAACTGGGCAACGATCGACGAACGACCGACTCGAGCTTGCGCTTGCGCTGCTTTATATATCACTCGGTGGTGGGGTTGAAGTGACGTCGGTCAGTTGTTTGTTCACTGCTCGCCCATTACATTCGTAGTTTACAAAATAATGACGGCGGCGCCGTCATATATAATGGTGTTACAAAAGAATTGGAGGTCGCAATGTTTTGCCGTGAAAGCGTATATATATTAAAAATAAGGATAAAATAAAATAAACAAATAACATAAATAAAAACTAACAGAAAATTGATAAAAGAAAGATCAGAAAAACAGATAAACCCATCAAAAGAAAATTATAAACGAAACTGTAGCAGATACTAATAATGCATCATCATCATCATCATCATCAACAGCCGGAAGACGTCGACAGCTGGATAAACGCCTCCCCCTTAGTCCTTCACGTCGAACGACAACTCGCCACCTGCATCCACTGGCTCCCCGCAGCGGAAGGCCTGCCCACGCTTCGTTTTCCGGTTACACTGGTTAAACACTGTCTTTAGGCACTGAGGGATTTTCTGAGTTAGATTCTTCGGGCGACCTATTTGTCCCTAATAATGTACTTAAAAGATTTAAGCACGTAATTGCACCTCCACTAACATATATATTTAACTTATGCTTAACGAACGTATATTTTCCAATCTGCTTAAAAAGGAGAGAATTATTAACGTTAGACTAATTAAATTTCTTGTCAAAGTCAAAGTCAAAGTCAAAGTCAAAATCAAAATCATTTGTTTCAATTAGACCAGGATGGCACTTTTGAACGTCAAATAACAAAAATTTATAAGTGAAGCTAGTTGCTCATTCCAAGGCGTAGATTCCTATGGAGAAGAACAAGCAAGAAACTCCATAGGTTACTCTTTTTCAATCAGGTTTTCAATACAATTCTCTAGTTACATAGTTTTATTGGTTCGATTATGTGAGAACAATGCAACACCTAAATCCAGTCAGAAAGACTGAAAAAGAAAATAACCTTGAGGATAATAAAATAAAATAGTACAGTCTGGAGCTGACCAGTTCCAATCGACGGTGCCCGTTCACGAACATTTGGCGAAACCTAGCACCGCCCAACTCAACCATTTTGTAGGGAATCGAGCGATCCAATGCACGTGCCACCGCCAACGAGATCTTTGAGTGAGCATGACAACTCCAAGCTGACATAAATGCAATCTACTAGTCTAATTTGATTTAATTAATTACAGGGCTCTCACATTTACAATAAATTGTGCAACGTTTTAAACTATAGAGGTACAAATATTTAAGCAGCATGATTATATTATTACACAAATAGAATTCATTGAACATCACTGTGTTTCATGTATTATCCTGCGGAGCCGGACCAGCCCGCCTCCAAGCACTTTTATCCTCTATATAATCATTTAGTTTGTAGTATGCTTGTGTACATAACGTTTTTTTAATACATAGTTTAAATTTTCTTTCATTTAGATGCAGTATTTCTTGGGGGATTTTGTTATAATATTTAACACCGATTCCCATGAACGACTTATGTACTTTTGACAATCTAAAAAACGGCGGACTTAATCTATTCTTATGTCTAGTTTCATAATTGTGTCTGTCAGACACTTTACTAAATAAATGTAGGTTTTTCCTAACACAGACTTGAGACCAACAATTAGCTCTCCAATCGTCAATTTGGATTTAGATCTAACAGATCAACTAACCAAGCGGTTCATCAACTCACTAATTATATATGCACAAGTTTGGATAAAGGTACGTACACAATTGGGATCTTAGACCTTGCGAAGGCGTTTGACACCATTTCTTCCTCCTTGTTATTCCATAAACTTGAAAAAATTGTTATAATAGAAGTACAGGTAAAATTATTCACGGACTATCTTAAAAATCGTCAGCAATGCGTAAAAATTGGTCAATATAGAAGTTCTGAACTAAAAAACAGTAGTTACGGAATTCCTCAGGGTAGTATATTAGGTCCTACCTTATTCCTAAAATATATCAATGACCTATGCAGCTTGATCCTCCAAAATGGTGTTATTAATGCTGATGACACTGCTCTGGTGTTCACAGGTAAATCAAACGATGAGGTCTATGAATTTGCCCAAAATAGTTTGAATATAGTGTCTAATTGGCTTCATAATAATCTCCTAACATTGAATTCAGATAAAACAAACTACATGTTTTCAATGAGAAATACTCACATATCGACTACTAACCTAAACATTTATGCACATAGTTGTCATACGAGCACGACTGCTGACACAGCATGCGCTGGCCCTATATTAGTAAAAACTGAATATATAAAATGGTGTCACTATTGATGCTAATCTCAATTTTCGAAAACATATTGATACATTATGCACGTATTAGAGTACGAAAATTAATGTCTTCAAATACTTGCGCAACGTTGCGGACTTTGCCTTGATCCGCCAGGCATATATATATATATATATAAATATATGGCTTTATGTCAATCCATTCCTACCTACTGTATTAACTCATGGGGTGGTGCTCTAAAAACTATTCTCTTGCCCCTAGAACGTGCCCAAAGAGCAATGCTGAAGTTCGCCACCTGTCGTCCTTTCAGGTTTCCCACTCAACAGCTATACAGGGAATGCAAAGTACTGACAATACGCCAGTTATTCATCCTTTTTTTTGTTAAGGAAGGAAAATCATCGAATGACTGCTCCCGCCTGGGTGAGGCGGGAGGGAGTGTCAGACTCTTACTGACTAAAAACCACCCCGTTCCTTCTCCTGCACGTCGAGCCGGAGCCCCGGTTACCCGTTAGGTTCTCCGCGACAGTTATTCATCCTTAACGTAGTACTACTGCAGCATACTGAAATTGCTTTTAGCCCGGTATTTTCCGACAAGAGAAAGGATTTAGTTTGCACTAACCCTCAGACGAAACATGTTTTTACTAACAGATTTTATTCATTTTTAGGACCATATTTATATAACAAACTCAACAGGCTGCTAAAAGTTTATAGTGCAAGTCTATATTAACATATTATTACAAAAATTATATAATATCGAAATTCATGGAAAGTGCTATGATTGGTTCAGATCTTATTTAAAAATCGAAAACAATTAGTAGAAGTTGAATATTATAATCACTCAACAAGCGAAATCGAACGAATTCGATCTGACATCGAGCCAATAAACGCTTCAATCCCGCAAGGAAGTGTAATTGGATGCTTCCTATTCCTAATATAATAATAATTTACCAACATAATCCACGATCCATGTGTCCATTTTGCTGACAACGTGTCTATATTGACTTCTTGTGAAACAAACACCAATGTAAGCGAAAAATTAGGCTCCATTCTTAACATTACTACGAAGTAATGGCAGAACACAACTTGGAAATAAACCTCAGCAAAACTAAGTTATTGCATTCCATCCTCATCAGAAATCTTCCATAACCATTAATTTTACCTATAACAATTCACAATTAGAAGACGCCGTAGCGTCTCTCAAGCCTCAAGAGGGGACTTACCGCTGCAATGATAGCGAGCCCGGCTTTCGGTTGAGACAGTCGTTGCTGCCATTCCGCCATGAGATCGCGCCGGAGCTCATCTCGCCACGCACTAATCTGGCGCGGCAGTGGAGTTTCGCCCCGGCGACGTGTCTCCGCGCGCAAACAAAACACGCGCGCGAGCACCTTTGCCTCCAGATCCCACGGCGGTAATCCGGCAAGGAGGTTCGCCGCCTCCCCGGAGATCGTGCGATATCCGCGGATCAATCGGATGGCCATGACCCTCTGTGTTGTGAGCAGCACCTGCGTGGGCCGCCGGATTAAGTTCGGCGCCCACACAGGGGCGCCGTAGAGGGCCATGGACCGCACGACCCCAGCGTATAACCTCCGGAAGGAGGCGTTTGGCCCCCCGAGGTTGGGTAGGAGGCGCTTAAGCGCCGCCCCCGTCCTCTCCAACTTAGGAGCGAAACGTCGGAAATGCTCCACGAAGTTCCACCGACTATCGAGGACGAGTCCTTTTTTTTTTTTTTTTGAGGGGGGAAAATCATCCAATGACTTCTCCCGCCCGGGTGAGGCGGGAGGGAGTGTCAGACTCTTACTGACTAAAAACCACCCCGTTCCTACTCCTGCACTTCGAGCCGGAGCCCCGGCAACCCGTTAAGTCTTCCGCGGCTCCGTATCGGCGTCAGCCCTGTTAGGCCCCATCTGTGGTGGTCTGATGGCTCCTTGAGGCGCGCGCGGAACGCGACGCGCCGTACGCTCGGGCCTGGTTCTGGTCGGGCGGCGAGTCACCCGTGCTCGCCGTCCGCAGGCCCGTGCTTACGGTGGCCGGAGATCGTCTCGCGATCCCCGACGCCCGGAGTGTCTCTCGCGACGGCCGGGTCGTGAGGAGGTTCGTTCCCTCACGCGCTCCGCCTCCTCCTTAGCTAGCATATCGAGGACGAGTCCTAGGTACTTCATCGTCGTCTCGACGCTGATAGTAACTCCTACCGCCGTTATTTGGGACTCACCCGGAAGTGGCGCGTTCCCGCGGCCATGAAAACACATGGCCTCGGACTTCTGGAGCGCCACCTCGAGTCCCACTTGCCGGATCCTTTCAACGACTGTCGTAACCGCTCTCGCCGTTAAATTAGCCGCCGCCTGATGCGACCTCCCGTGTGCTAACACTAGTGTGTCGTCAGCGTAACAGATCACGCTGACGTTGTTCCGGAGGTCGGTGCGCAGCACCCAGTCATAGCCGATGTTCCACAGGAGCGACCCTAAAACCGAACCCTGTGGAACACCGCGCGACGTCTCTCGCCGGTTCCACTCACCTCGGTGACCGGGATAAATGACGGACCGTTCCGTCAGATATACCTCGATTACACGACGGAGATAGGTGGGATATCGAAGTGCCTCCAAAATGCAGCTCCAGGGCAGGGAGTTGAAGGCATTGGCGATGTCGTGAGGTCTCTTACACGCATGATGGCGTCCACCGTGGAGCGCCCTCTGCGGAAGCCGAACTGACCGTCCGACAGGTCCTGCCCAACATCCAACAAGTGCGCGACGAGGCGGTTCGAAATGATCCTTTCGAAAACTTTTCCCACCTCGTCGAGCAACACGATGGGCCGGTACGCGGACGGAGAGTCCTCAGGGCGCCCCGGCTTCTTCACGAGGACCAATTTATCCGCCTTCCACAATAGCGGGAACAGTCGCGGAGAACCTAACGGGTTACCGGGGCTCCGGCTCGACGTGCAGGAGAAGGAACGGGGTAGTTTTTAGTCAGTAAGAGCTTGACACTCCCTCCCGCCTCATCCAGGCGCCACCAGCAGGATATCGTATCGTTAGTAATCGTCTCCGGATTCGAACACAAAGTTGGATTTTGATTTTGTTTATGATTATGGCATAACTAAGTATCAGTTTTTTTTTAGGATTTTCTCCTGTGTCGTTGGTGCGTTTATACCTCTAAACATACAAGTTCACATACACAATGACCCAGACCCGAAACAACAATTTGTGCATCACACAAAGTGTTGTTACGTGCGGGAATCGAAATCGCGACACGTTGCACGGCAGCCGGTTGCCCAGCCACCGCCCCAACCGTGCAGTCGGTAGTATGGGTATACCTAAAGAACCAACCTATTTATAGTCCATCTGTTTAGGTAATTAACTAAAGGTAAACAAACAAAACCACGTGACACAGATACTTAACCTTCTATTACTTCAAATATTTCTCGTTTTTTAATTTAAACTAAATTCACTTTAAAATCGTTCAATTATCACACACACACATACAAGCACAAATGCCTAAATCGTACAAGAGCCTAGCCTACGGGTCTATTTCATTATCATGTTTAAATAGAAACTATTCTGAATCATCAGATACTATCCGTACAAGAAAGAAGTCCGTACTGATGTATTGTATATATGTCTTTGGGCCAAGTTTCTTCAATATATTTGAACACATTAATTACAAACAATGAATAACCTAAACTTAAATAACTTAATAAAAAAGCAAAACAAAGAAACAAGATAAATTCAACAAAATAGGAACGCGAGCGCAAACGACGAGAGAGCTGTCAATGGCGCCTGTTAACCGACTAAACGTAATACGTATAACAACATTATCTAATGCTTCGTTCTTAAAGAAAGGTTTTGGATACCTGGGATTTTAGGCTCTTTATGGTGTCTATTGTAATGAAATATTATATTATTTAATCAATGTTATTAAATTATTATGCTCAAGCAGATATATATAATAATATTTACTAAGAAATAAGTGAAAAGGAACAGAAACATAACATTTAATAGAGAGAACTGTCGTAAAAATGGAAACAATTTTATATTCTTGAAGTATTTTGAGTCATGGAAATGTCAACTATAAAGAACTCTTTTTATGGTTTGTTTACAAATAGTTAACTACCTAAACAGACGGAGTATAGTTGACTATTAATTAAAGAAATGTACTTTAACGCGGGCCGCACAAATAACGCGTGCGGGCCGCAGTTTGACGACCACGGGTCTACAACTTCGAGGATATCGTTCCCAACGATGACCGGTACAGGTGCTACATGGATGTTTGACATGATATTGGTCTTGTTCATGTTCATTTTAATACAACTGCCGGCACCGTGCGCCCGCGCGACTATCTAGACAAAGCGAAACGAATATGGATCGGCCGTGTATATCATCGCGTCCGCACGTAGGGAGCCCGGCACGTCATACCGACATTAATAAATTGTGTTGGTCTTAAGACCTCGGCTGATGTCTCAGATAGAAAAAACTATAGACCAATCTCTTTAGCTACTGTGATTGCAAAAGTGTTTGATAGGTTATTGGATGATTAAAGCTTGACTGTTTTGTAGCATTGCAGGATGCACAATTCGGTTTTAGGAAGGGATTGACAACTGAAAGTGCAATACTATCTCAATACTCAATACACACACACTGTTGATTACTACGTAAAACCAAAAGTCCGGTGTATGCTTGTTTCTTGGATTTGTCCAAGGTTTTTGAGCTGGTTTCCTATAGTAAGCTTTGGACAAAGTTAAGATTTGCGGCAGTCCCACCTGAGCTTGTGAGTATCCTCGCCTACTGGTACAATGAGCAACTAAATGTGGTAAGGTGGGGAAATGTATACTGGAATGAATACTCTGTAGAGTGTGGCGTGAGGCAGGGCGGGTTGCCCTCGCCACGGCTCTTCAATATATATGTGAACCACCTGATTGAGGAGCTTAGCAGCATGCATGTTGGATGTCATATTGATGATATTTGTGTTAATAATTTGAGTTATGCTGATGATATGGTGCTGCTAAGCCCCTCAATTGGGAGTCTCAGACAGCTGCTGAAGGTGTGTGAGGATTATGCTGTGGAGCATGGCTTGAGGTACAACGAAAGTAAAAATGAGTTCATGTTATTCAAATTTAAGCAAACTAAAAACAATATCTTGATACAACTTTATTACTAAACAGAGTCCCTCTGAGTCGTGTTGCACAGTTTAAATAACTTGGTCACATTTTATTCAAAAATAAAAATAATTTCACGAAAGTAAAACACACCCATAATGTAAATACCCGACATAAAAATAGACTGTACCTAACACCACTTTGAATTAAAATGCTTAACCAATGTCCTTACTACATGGCTGACAAAATATTCAATAGATTACCTAAAGACCTACAAAACGAAACCAAAGAAATTATATTTGAAAGAAAATTAAAAAAGTTTCTAATACAAAAATACTTTTACTCGACAAAAGAACTTTTCGACGAAAAATATAACACCAAAATTAAATGTTAAAACCTACCCCATAGATACATAACCCCTCATACCCACAAGCACACACCAACTAAATACTATACTATTTAAGAATACCCACTTACATTTTACACCAACCCACTAATATATGTAACGCGGCAATTCGATTTAGGTTTGTGTCGAACGCTTTGCAAGCGCGCTACTCTAGTGGCAACGCGCCACCACACTATTTCCCTTCCCCCGCTTCCCCGCCACTGACCGCTCGACGCTTTCGAGGACGAGAGAGAACAACGAGTCCCGCGTCGGAGCCGTGCCGTGACGCACGCGCTCCGTATTTGTGCCGCGAATATTTGAGTTTATGTTTTATCCCATTGTATTATTGTGCAACTTTGTTTATATACTTTAAAGTTTATTCCAATATATACAGTTTACAGTCATTCGTGTGTCGAACTTCATTTCACGCCCTGAGAACCCACCACCAAGACAATCATCTCAACTATATTACATATATTATATACTTAAGTACTTACCTATATTCGGAGCAAATCAATAAATATGTTAAAAAAATAAATGTTAAGCAAATGTAATTTGTAATAAGCCAGGGAAGGGATGTCACTCATCCCTAAAATTTGCAACGCCTGAAAAAGGCCGTTAAGCTATGGCTGTTATTTCATACGACCTGTACCTATACCTTAACATGCAAATAAAGACTTTGAGTTTGAGTTTAACTGAGAACTTGAGTGACTACTTAGACATTGAAAGGGAGCGCAGGGCACTGTCGGTGCGCGGTAATATGTTGGCACACAGATTCGCTCGGTGTACTGTTCTTGTTAAAACAACAATGTTCAAGGCATTCTGCCAAACAATCTGCACCAGCGGTCTGTGGGCAAACTACAATGCCTTGCGCGTCCAGTATAATAATGTGTTCAGGGCTGTGTTTCGGCTGCCACGATTTTGCAGTGCATCCGTTCATGTTTGCTGACTCTAGCGTAAATGATTTCTACGCAATTATGCGTAAAAAATAGCGTCAGTGGTGCGGCGAGTTCGTGGGAGCCGGAATAGCGTTCTACGGATAATAGGTGACAGAAATGATACTGTTCTGCTCAGTAGGTTCACTGAACTCCATTTGTTGGGGTACGGTTGGGACCGGTGAGCCTATTGAATGGTTGTTACCTGTTGGGCTTAAGTTTAATTAGGTATTTAATTGAATTTAATTATTTGTTGACTGCCTCATTGGCCGAGTGGTCGCAAGTGCGACTGCCGGGCAAGGGGTCTCGGGTTCGATTCCCGGGTCGGGCAAAAGTATTACTGGGTTTTTCAAAAAATTCCTAGTAGTAGCACGGAGTCTGGAATTGTGCCCGGTATATGGCAATAGGCTCACCCACTATTACATGGGACTCATAACATAAATAGTGAAAAGTGGGTGTTACATTGTACAGTGGCATAATGTACACCTCTGCCTACCCCTTCGGGGATAAAAGGCGTGATGTTATGTTATGTTATGTTATGTAATTATTTGTGACTAACATTAGTTATAAGTAGATTGTCTGCACTAACAAAATTGCCGAGCCTATGGACTTTTTGGTCTGAAATAAATGATTTTTATTTTATTTTTTTAAGTTTTTGTATGTACCCTATAGTATTTTGTAATATTTTTGTGCAAACTGTAACTATATGAACCGTGATTTAAAATAAATGACACAGATCGTTATTCGTCGTCTTATTTAAAACGTGCTCAACCCCCAACACTATATCATCGGCGAAGCGGAGGTGTGTGATGTATTCCCCAATGATATTGATGCCCAGTCCACTCCAGTTTAGTAGGTTGAATATCCTCCAATGCGTTAGTGATGTCACGCCTTTCTGCAATTGGATTGGTTCCGTGCTATCTTCCTGGAGTCGGATGCGCATGGTGGCGTTTCTATACAAACACTTTAGCACCTCGATATATCTGTAGTCGATATGGCATCGCTGGAGAGACTGCAGCACCGCCCAGATCTCGATCGAATCAAAGGCTTTTTCATAGTCCACAAACGCCAAACATAGTGGCAAGTTATACTCCTCAGTCTTCTATATAACTTGCCGCAGCGTATGAATGTGGTCTATGGTGCTAAAGCCTTTCCGGAACCCGGCTTATTCGGGAAGCTTTTTCTTTAACTTGGGAAAATCGGGCTGGAAAAAAAAAATAAGGCTGGAAGTCATCAAACTTGCGTTCGAGACGGTTCGTGATGACCCTCGAAAACAGCTTATATACATTGCTCAGAAGCGAGGTGGACTAATAATGCGACAGCTGCAAATACACGCATCTTTTATCGTAAGGGCTAGCTCACTGAAAATTATAAAGATTTCGTACTAGTCAGTCTACGAATTTTTCATCCCACCCTATACAAGGGATTTGTTATTATAGCATAACCTCTGATGGTGTAGGCGTCAATTTGAAATAAACACAAAAATGTTTGAAATGAACTTCCCTAGAACCCCATACGAGATTATGGTCTAATAACAAATCACCCTGTATATTCTTGTTGTTTCTTGTTTTCTTGTTTTAAGAAACGTTGCGCCACACTATTCATCACACAGAGTATTTTTCTTACAGACAAGCGAGTCAGGGCGAGCGCCTGCGACCCCATTGGTGGCAGTGCTGGGTCCTGGCGCCAGCTCTGCAGCTGTGCAGGTACAGAACTTGCTGCAGCTGTTCTCCATCCCGCAGGTAGGCCCGGCGCCCGCCCGCCACCCGCCGTGCTCAGGGCCGAGCTCGTAGTGAGCTCGTAGTGACCTCGTGTGTCTGCCTGTGCCAGGTGTCGTACTCGGCGACGGCGCGGGAGCTGTCAGACCGCGCTCGCTTCTCCACGTTCTTCCGCGTGGTGCCGTCCGACAAGCACCAGGCGAGATTGCTCGTGGCTCTGCTGCGCGCGCACAACTGGACCTACGTCCACGCGCTGCACACGGACGGTTAGTGGCGCAGGGACGCAGGCGTACGTTCGCTGCGAGTCGGTCTATTAAGTAGTAACCAATGTTTTAAACAGTACCTTTACAATTTATTTAATATCAATTGATATTTACCAATCGTTAGCTTTAATAATTAGATAAACAGCTGTTTATGTCTACTTTTTTATCTGAGATACCAATCCACTTTGAGAAAGATCCCAATGAGTACAGTAGAACACAAAAAATGGTGTAGGTAACTCATCGCGAACAAAAAACTGTTTACTCAAATAGATTTTGTAAGATTGAGTATTCAATGTGCATAAACATAAGTTCATATGTTAGAGCCTGACTCGTGTTTCATTTTGCCTCCTGCATCGCACGGCCTGCGGCAGAGAGCTACGGGCAGAGCGGTATGGCGGCGTTCCGAGACGAGGCGGCGCGCGGTGGCGTGTGCGTGGCGCGGGAGGTGGCGCTGCGCGCGGCGCCGTCGGCCGCGGCGGTGGACGCGGCGCTGGCGCGGCTGGCGCGCGGCCCGCAGGTGGCGGTGTGCTGGTGCGAGGGCCGCACGGCGCGCGCGCTGCTGGCGGGGCTGGCGCGCGCGCCGCGCCGCCGCCTGCGGCTGGTGGCCAGCGACGGGTGGGCGGACCGCCGCGACGTAGTGGAGGGCTTGGAGCACGCCGCTCTCCACGCGCTCACACTACGCATCCGCTCGCCGTACCTCGATCACTTCGATAGATACTACCTCGCACTCACGCCACACAACAACTCAAGGAATCCTTGGTTTCAGGTTTTTAATTATGAATACTTAAATTCAAATACAATACAAACAATAGAACTTAACAGGTCTTATATCTATAATCAAGTACTAAGTGTAGGTACCTAATCAGTAATCACTTAGTAGTAGTATATCTATAATCAAGTACTAAGTGTAGGTACCTAATCACTTAGTAGTACTGCCGTCCTTTAACTATAATGCCGTTAAGTGACATTAGGCGTTTTCACTTTTTCTGAGGCCATTTACATCAGAAAAAAAGTTCTATCGTTACATCTATTTACAGTTTCGATAGCTCTTGTGGTTTTCGAGATATATGAAAAAAGAAATGCCGTTAAAAGCACAAACCATAAAGTAAACCTATGCTAAAATGTTGTTAAGTGACATTACCAAGCAAAAATGCGGGTAAAGCTACATAGCCACAGATTTGAACAAATAATTTGCGATTTGCTACCTAGCTAAATTGCCGTTAAATTATTTTCTTATCCTATAGGGCAGTAAAAGTACTTTAGCGGCTCTTTAACTAGGCATTTTTATTTTTGATGTAAACAAATCCATAACAAAAATGCCACTATATAAGAATCCTATGCGTAAATGCCGCAAAACACCCTTTGCTGCATTTAAGAGTTTTATATAAATATATTAATTTGGCAGTTTACAATTAGAATTTGTATACAGCGGCAGTTATTTATAATCCAGCAAAATATTTTAAACATTTTTCAAGACTAAATTGCGGCTATGCAACATAACTAATCTAAAATGCCGCTAAGTATTCTCGCGACCGTACAAGTTTTGGGTAATCCTGATTTACGTTGATCACGCGGCGGACGCGCGGGAGCCGCGCGTGAGCGACGCGGGGCCCGGTGCGGGCGGGGTGATTTAGTTAGTGCGGTGCAAGGGTTCGAACGGGACGGACGCGTCGTAACGCTCCGCACTCGCGGATTCCCGCCAATTTCGTTACCATGGCTAACATCAATACCAGGTATGGACCTACTTTCATCAAAAGCGCGCTTTTTGTTTTTAGCCAATTATTATTTTTAGATCTACTGGGAAAAATAAGCTCTTATATCATAATATAACATTTTATAACATTATAATATAACTTAAGAGCTTATTTCTCCCAGTAGATTAATCGACTAAGAAGAAAGGATACAAACATATTATGTATGTATCCTTTATGTATGTGTCCTCTCCTCTCTTCTTGGTCTATTATTTGTTGTAATAAAATTAGTGTTATTAAAACATTACTTTTAATGTTATTTTACTGTGCTTATATATTTCCAACGTTCGCAACCGTTATATTCAAAATGGCTTCTGCGTGTGTTCAAAACATTCATGATATTAATCATTTAATAACATTGTTACAGGCGGTCCGCTGTAACACAAAGAACCCAAAACATTCTTAAAATGGTCATACAGAAGGATTCAAAAGAAAAGGTCGTTGACCCCGGTGATTCCAATTATTTTGTCAATATCTATACTAGGCCTTATTCTATGATTTCCAGCGTTTTTGACACATTTTGTGACACGCAAATATCAAATAACTCGCACTACTTGCCTGATTTAATTAAATTCCAAAGTTTGAATGAATCATTTGTCACAAAAAAAAGTGTCAATACAGAATTAGAAACCAATTCAATCGACCTGACTTGCAAGGAAGTTATGCCTATTGAAGAATCACCAGAATCCACAAATTTCGATAGTTACAACAAAAGTAATTATCTAACAAACTACCCCATACAAGATACCACAATATGCGATTACGATTCAGATGATTCAGTCCGCGACAAAGACTACAACCCATCTGAGTGTGACGTCACGTCAAGTGACGACTCTGTTGGTGAAATCAAACAAAAGAAGTTACGAAAGACACAAAAAAATAATACTAATTTGGCTCCAGGAAGTTCTCCTCCAACTTATAAAACATTACCTGAAATTGCAAACAAAAAAATCTTACGTAAATTGCGAAGGAGTTCATTTGATATTAGGCAAACTGTGCCTCCTAGGAAAGTTGCAAGTTGCAAACGGAGGAGCACAATTGATGTTGGAGTTTTTCAAATATTAACCACGGATGATACATCACACAACTTGGAACAAGAACCATCTTTGCAAAGAAAACGTAAAAAATATAATACATCTGCACTTCAAAGAAAAATAGATGCACAAAACAAAAAATGTTTAGAACACTTGGTCCAACCGGGATGTAATGAAAAATGTTTAAAAAAATGTAACACTCAAGTATCACAAGAAGATCGAGAACTAATCAACCGCAACTACTGGACAATGAATTTCGTAGATCAACATAACTTTGTGAACACGCATACTGCAGTAGCGCGACGTAAAAGAAAAATCACAACGGAACCAAAGAGGAAGCCAAGAAGGACATTCTTTTTAAAAAAAATTGATGGCACGAAGGTAGAAGTCTGTAAAATATTTTTCTTGACCACTTTAGGCTACGTTAAAACAAATGACCGGATACTTCAAGATAAACGAATAGACACCACGTGCGATAAAAGGGGAAAACATAAAAAAACTCCTTCATTTAATAGAGATATGTTAAAACAACATGTAGAATCATTTAATCCGATGGAACCTCACTACAGGCGAGAACATGCTCCATTGCGACGCTACCTGCCAAGCGATTTAAATGTTGTTCACATGCATAAAGATTTCCTTCAAAAACATCCCGATCACAAAATCAGCTACGAATTATATAGAAATAATTTAAAAGCTATGAATATATCTTTTGCTCGCCTCGGCAATGAAGAATGTGAAGTGTGCGAGGCTTACGACTTACATAAAAAAGGAACTTCTCACTATCAAACTGATGGTTGCGCTGTGTGTATGGACTGGATTAAGCATCACGAGAAATACTTAAAAGCGAGGCAGCTCTACGAAAATCACAAAAAAATGCCACAAGATCACACTGCGATTTATTTCAGCGCTGATTTAGAGAAAGTGATCATGTTACCAAGATTGGAGTCTTTCAAATCTGCTATATTTTGTCAGCGTCTTGTAGCTTATAATCATACCTTCGCACCTCTGGGTAAAATAACATCCGAATCTAAGCCGCTAACAGTCTTATGGCATGATGCTCAAGCGGGACGGAGGCAAGAAGATATCATGACAGGATTTTATTATTTTCTTCTTCGAAACCGAGATATAACAAACATACATATCTGGCTGGACAACTGCACCGCACAGAATAAAAATTGGTTACTATATTCAATGCTAGTGCACTTGGTAAATGGTAGTGACATTAGTGCAGAACAAATTGTTCTGCACTATTTAGAGCCTGGTCATACGTTTATGAGCGCCGACCAAGTGCATCGCCAAGTAGAACTCGCCATGAAAAAGAAAGGGAAACTCTACGACTTTACCGATTTTGAAGAAGCAGTATCATCTATAAATAATGGAAAAGTTAACGTGAAATCTTTGGTCGCTGACAACTTTTTAAATGTACCAAATTATGTATCAGATAGAAGAATACATAATTCTAATCCGAGAGCATATTTGAAAAACATGACACAGGTGTGTTTTAGTCGGAATAATTATGATCTCATGTACAAAAACGATTTTGAAGACGAATACACACTACTGAGATTCATGAACGACAAATATATAAAAAATCCAAAACTGTTCAAGTTAGAATTTCGTACTAAACCAAAAGGTATAGATGTAGAGAGAAAAGCTGGCATTCTAGAAAAATTATCCAACATAATACCACCACATAAATTGGTATTTTGGAACAATTTGCCAACGACTCAATCTCATGTTGAGGTAAGCACAAGTGGTGCTAAGAATTATAAAAAAAGTCAACACAAAAGTACTGAGTAAATCTAAATAACTGAAGACTGTATAATTTTGATAATAATATTTTAATCCCTAGACAATAAGTAAATGTTCCTTCAATGTTTTTTTTTAATATATTTTTTTTAATAACTAGTGTAATTTAATTACTCTAGAATATTATAAGCATCTGCTATCTAATACAGTAAGTTAAGTTGGTACGATTTTTTGAAATAATATTGATCTCATTTTGATTTAATAAAAAACGAAGATTTTAATAAAATGCTTGTTTTATTTTTATATTTTACTTCAATTCATTTGAAGCTCTATTAATTTATAAAACTTTATGCATATCTAAAATGCCGTTATCATTAAATGTTTTGTGTTTAGCCACATTAAAGCAATGTAATAAATAAAAAATTTCGTACGGTAAAACAAGACATGAAGTTATTATTGAATTTTACTTGTCTTGTTTGCCGTTAAGTGACTTAGCGGCAATAATGCATAGTTCGAGTCTATTTTTTTAAGCAATAATGCTAACCAATATTGACTTTTAGTGTTTTAACGGCTATTAAGGTAAGTTTTATTACAACATTTTTAAGTGTGGAACATAACTAAATTATTAGGTCATAACCATTAGCAATAATGCCGTTAAGGTATACATTACGGCATTATAGTCAGGATTTTAAGGCTAAATCTTTTATAAATTACTTTAATAAAATTATAAATGTTGATTTTCTCTAATTTACTAAAACGTTTTTGACTGACAGTTACACTGATTAAAATAGCCTTCATGACAATTTTTTTGGTATTTAAAAGTCTCGCAAGTAACTTCTCATTAGGAAGTAGCATTAATTTTAAATTATTTTACCGTTTTTCGCGCGTATCTCGAAATTTGGTTTTGGTACTTAACGGCACTCTAGTTAAAGGACGGCAGAGTAGTACATATGATTCTATAAAAATGTTTAACAGTACGTACCCATATGCATGACCAATCTGAATGTCTTTCTAATGAAAACTACATATAATGTGTCAGAGGGTGGCGTGAGCGATGTTGGGCCAGAACCCTCTTCGTTGCACGTATGTACCGGTATGTGTAAGACGCAGTAAACTATACATTAATTTGACTTGACCGTTATTCGAAGCTTATTTAATTGAGATAGGCCTTCTGCTTCCCTCCTTCCGCTTTTTCTATATGTCTATCTCTTTCTACTACGTCACTTCCACTTGGCAGTGGTGGGGAGGCTTGCTAAGAGAGGCTCGCCAATTTTATTTCATTGGCGTCTTGTTTCCCGCCGTGAACGGTTGTGCCTTGTGAGTCACAAGACAACCATTCACAAGTTGTGAAACTACCTTCCGATTTTATTATTATTTCTTTTTTATAAAAGTGATAAATGTCCTAACGGCTTTTATTACAATTGTAAAAAAATTTAAATTTTATAAAGCTTAGTCTTTCGTTATATCTGATTATATGGAATTCAGGTAATAATTGCGATTATTCATGTTGTTCCTGAACACTTCTTCGTATGGAAGTGTCGACCTAAACGTAAGTTTCGAAAACTAGCTAAACAGGTACGTAACCTTTAGCAATAAATTCGTGAGTACCATTTTGGACCATGCATTTCTGTCTAGTGTTATTGAAAATTTTTAAGAATATCATTTTGATGTTGATGACCTGATAAATTGTATTGAAATTGTATGTCTATCAAAGTGTGTCTTCGGATAAAACTCAAGAGCGGTGCTCCAACAGAACTGTTGGTTAATTCGGTACAGTCTTGGACTGTATATTGCATACGTGGAATTGCTGACGCGATACCCTATGCTATAACTATTGCTTAGAATTCGGGTGGATTTGTACCACTATACGAACAAAGAACGAAGGTTCTGTTCGAATGTTAATAATATTGCAGTTACATATTTGTCTGTTGTACCTAATTGTCTTGTGAGGTTAATGTGCAAATATAGAAACCGATGTGCGTTCCTATTATATATTTTGTTGCTTTGATATTAACTCTGAGTTTAAAGTTAATAGTGTACTTGATTGAATATTGTATGCAATTTAACAAGGGTTTTTGGGAACCCTTCAAGAACTACTTACATGTGATATACTACTTCAAAAATACCCTTTTTCCACAGGGGATTTTAGTAAGTACCTAGTCTTAAGCTTTATTACAGATTGTTTGTGGACATCGTTCTGAGATTCAAAATGCTAAGAGGCTTAGCCATTAGATAGAAAAAGGACTTCTTGATAAGACCAATTTGAAAAAAATTCCGCCAAAATAATATACCAATTTATTCAACGCAGAGAGGTTTACTGCTGCTATAGAATAAGCTGGTGGCGTGAGAAAATGTTTTTGGCCATTGCGAAAGGTAAATATTACATCTACCTCGCAGGTAGATTCAGTTTCAAGTTTTGCAAGTGTCCCAGGGGCCACAGCCTTACATAGCCCTCGCAGGGTTTTTGCTCAAGTTTTCCAACACATAAATACACATTCGCAATGTGCTAGCTGTATCTCACCTTCGCAATGTGGTGACAATAGCAATAAACCCACCTCCGCCAGGCGGTGACAATAGCAATAAACCCACCTCCGCAAGGCGGTGACAATAGCAATAAACCCACCTCCGCAAGGTGGTGACAACAGCAATAAACCCACTTCCGCAAGGTGGTTGTATCATATTCATGCTGTTTTTATATATTTCGGTCGCACCGAAAAATTGTAATATCTTTAGGAGTTAGTCAAATCCTCGGCAGAATAAAATTAGAAAAGTCAGGGGCGAAGACGTGTTATCGCACCGTCATGACGCTGCAGCATTGACAACAAACGACGTAAGTATTAACAACAGAGCGGACAGTCTCCTGCAATTGGTAGACCGATGGGAACTTGTGAACGTCAGATTATGAAATAACAAGGTATCGCATACCTTTTTACAAAAACTGTCTATTGTTCACCCCAATGTTGTCTGAACAAACTTGTTGAACTGGAACAGCTGTTCATCAAACATCTGCTCTAGAATCTCTGTCACTGTGTTCAAAAATGACATCAGTCATGAACAAAATAACAGAACAGGCAGTTGCGGACCGAGCTGAGCAGCCAAGCTTCCTACCATTGATATTTCTGGTCCAAGTGCGACCGCATCGTTCATTTGGAAATTCAGATTTTATATATTAGCTGACCGATTTGTTAATACACATACGTGTTAACACACATAGTATTTCTCATTTTCTACAACCTGATTGTCTATGCAAAATCGACATTTCTGAGGCGTAGTGTCATTTACCTGTGGCCCGCAGCCACGGAAGGTTTCTGCACCTGAATTATCGCAATGAATTGCTACGAATGACTTGCTCATCATTAGGCATGAGCGCAGCGCCCAATACTTTTGCTACGATTGTCCCAGACACTTGGGCAATGAGGTGTCGGGATATTTTATTGCCACCAGGACGAAGGCCGACTTCGGAGTTCGTTTTAAACTTGGGCTTCATGTTCTAGAAAAGTTGGTCAATATTCAGGGATCCATGGTCAAATCCCAACCATTTTCCCGGGAGTAAAATTCCTGGGATCATTTGGCCATATTTTAATGCGGAAGAAATGCAAGTCACGCACAGAACTCCAGAGCCTAGTTATTTTTGCTGCTTCTGCAGTTTCAAGAGAAAGACTCGACTTTCAAGCGTTTCTGATCCTACAAGAATAAAATTTTAAAGGGCGATCGCACATTGGTCTTCACTTTATCTCATGTGAACAATCTTGTATGAAGGAGCCAGAATTATCATCCTCTGTCGGTCCTACACATGCCACACTACCTTCTCAATCCCAGCAGATTGTGCAATGCGTCAGATATTGCTAAGGGAGCTTACCTGGGCAATCTCTTTCTCTTGGGTCTCTGGTCAGAGCACGAGAAAGATCGTCATAGCAACCCAAAGAGAACGCTAGCTATTCTAAGAATTTTAGAAGATCCTTGTCTGTTCCTGAAATACTGGTTTGATATAGGACGACATCAAGTCTGTCGTCGCATATATCCGTTTCAAAAGGGGTGGCACCAAATGGCTCCAGCCCTGGATTTAACCCTCAGTTTCCCATTATACCTCTACGTTCATATGCGTTAACATACACGTATTTCATGTACCAGATATATAATGTACAATGCCCAGGCAGATCATCTGTTGAGGTTTTGCGAAACTTTGAGAGCATCTGTCTGCAGAATGCACGAACATAACGGTCTCCATATGCGGAGTTCCACTGATAAACTTATTTGCGTCATAAACTACGGGCAACCCCTGTTTGTGACGCGTTTTCCCACATTTGGAAACGTAAAACCCAGCGGGGGTGTTCTATCCAGCTTTTTTGATTTCTTTGGTCCTGGATTATCTCAATCAGGCACAGAGAACGTGCTTACTAGGAGTTCCTAAATGAGAGCGAGTTTTTTGGCGTGTCTCGCTTGCCGTAGTACCCAGCTTCTTTACGCTTTATCACCTAGTCGAAGTCCTAATTAAGAACAAGGCGGCCACCACCGAGCGTCTACGACATGGCCTTGGAAGTGTGGAAACGTGGGCCGTCTGGAATACTATTAAAATGATACTCCACACAATTAAAATCTCTTAAGAAATCATGGCGTCCATCAATACGTTAAATCTATAGTGCAGTCCTCAAAAGGTTGCACCGTACCGGAAGGGGGGGGGAACCCCTCAGCTCCTATACCAAGATTTTTGACTACATTTTTATCTATATCTGATCTCTATTGAATCAATAATTTGTCGTACAATTAAATTTTGTACAATCAAAATCTGTGGTTATTGTCCTTTCTTAACAGATTGTATAGTTTTTAGCATTTATTGCTAAAAACTATACAATCAGTGACATTAATCTAATTTATGAACTAACACATCAGTTAGTCAGTTAATCTCAAATGTAAGTATATAAAACAAACGTAAATGGTGATTGACCATGTCAATCCCCCTGTTTGGGTTATAAACGATCTAGCTAAATTCTTAGACAGTAAACGTATTAATAATCTTTCAAGTGCAGAGACAAACAGTTGTTCTATTTATCCAGGAGATGATTCCATGACTTAACCTTGCTCGATATTTATTCTAATAATTACCGTAATCATAATGACGTACTAGTTTTTCGGTCGGTTTTTAGATCAAAAACTGATTCTGTTAATTAAATGGATAATAATTTATTTAGCTTTCACCCGCGACTTTGCCCGTGTTTTTCTACCAAGGGAGCATTTAATCGGGATAAAAAGCATCCTATCACCTAAGTCGGCCCATACCCTGCCTGTATACCAAATTTCTAAAGCTTAGATTCAGTCCAATGGACTAAGCATACCATAAGAGGCATAACTTAATGGCGTAAGCTGTAATGTTGTGTCAATTTTGAAAATAATGCAAATTGTTATAGTTATTAAACATGAACTTAAACCGGCATGGCATAGGAAAAACTCTAATTGCGGTCAGGATCAAGTCCCTTTTGGTGGTAACCGATATTAAGATATCAGTAATCCCCCAAGACATCCTGAGGGTTTCAGATCAGCTGTGACCTGAAAAAATTGAGTGGATAGTTATCCTTTTGAGGCGATCCTTTCTAAGATGTGTGTGCCTTTTTATTCAATCCGGTCGATCAGAAAATTAGAAACGAGGTAATAAAATACCTCGGAAATATATAACATCTGTTATTGTTCAGATCAAATACAAAAGAATAGGTTTTCTACAATACCTTTCATCAAAACATGTATGTTTTTAGATACTTACTATTTTACTTAGTTTTTCTATTCCGTGATTTTACCACATCATAGATACCTTGACCGCAGTCATACTACCTCACATTGGCGTCTGTCACTTCCACCAGGCGATAACAAACACGTCTCAATTAAATAAGCTTCGAATAACGGTCAAGTCAAATTAATGAAAGCGTTTTACCTACCAATAAAACGCATATTAATTTTATATTTTTTTAATATTATAGATTATTTCTCCACGGACTCTAGGTCCGTGCCCTTGTCATACAGTTTTTTAATTATAATACATCTAGTCAATTTTTATAAAGTAAAGAGGGAACCTAGTTACACACTACAATTAACTACATCTATAATTATTACCAAAAGTATAGGTTACATAATAATTAGGCACTATTTATTTATTTCTATTTCAAAGGCTTTATGAAACCAGCCCACCAACAAGATGGGAGAGCCGACCTGACCCAGCAGAAGGCACCCGTTCACGAGTATGACGTGTGTGTCAGCAATTGGTCCGGTCAACCTTTTTATTGGGAATGGAACATCCCAACACACAGCGCCACCGACTGTAGGACATTTATGTGTGCATGACGCCTCAACCCTTGCCACATGGGCCGATTCCAATAAAGCGTACAATAGTCCAAACTCAATTGGTTATATTCTATTTCTACATGTTTCTGCACACATATTTCCTCATGTTGCATTCGTTTCATCACAAGCAACACTCCCCGCCCAAGAGAGCACCCATGACTGCCGCGTCCCCGTGTTTGATAGCCATTTTCAGGTTGTAGTCCTTAATACCTTGCTCACCCTCATCAGCCGCCTTCCTGATTAGTTTGCTTATCGCGTCTTCACTGTTGTCTGTGTAATAGATGCAACCATGCGTGTGATGCGATATTGCTACTACCGCGTGTGGTACGCTGTCATGTATTTGATGTTTCTTTGTTGCTGTGTTGACAACAATCACGTTCGCACACGAAAGTCCCTGTGCCTCGTGTATCGTGAGCACGCGTGATCCCACTGTCGACCCGTATCCCTGGTTCTTAAGGGATTCCTTCTCTACCTGAGTGTGTACCAGGTATAAAGTGTCGGGGAGTGACTTTGTAATCATCGCCCCCGAGAACCTTTTTATCTCGAGGGATCTCACGAACGACCTGGACGAGTATATGCCACTGTAAACGCTGCATACGCCACATCCATTGGATTTCTGTGGGTACACATCAATTCCTGGCTTATGGGCGTGATATATGTAGGGCGGCTGTAGAGTAGAGGGAAGAGGTTATCACGATCTATAAACGGAAGCTGATTTATGTCACCAATTAGAAGGACTTCCTTGGCTCGAGTTATTCGGGCGGCCATCACAACGGCTCCAAAGTGGTTCATGAGAGCCTCATCTACCATTAGTCGATGGCAGCTCTCTCGCTCCCCCAAGCCGTTTACTAGGATGGACGCCATTGTTCGAACCCTAGATTTGATGAGTCCTCCGATTCGGCAGGATAGTTTGCCTCTGAGGTCATTTGCTGCTTCGGTTGTCGTGGTGACAATTAGATCTTTGCCCGCTTCAAATTGATCTACTATCCATGTCGTTTTTCCGCAACCAGGGACGCCATTTGTCCAGCGAAACGTCGGAGTATGCCAGTCTCCAAAAACTTCGCCGTCTGATCCAGAATCAGAAATGGATCTTGCCATCTCTAATATTCTATCGTCCAGCATAATTCTGGTGCATTTGGCAACCACTACTAGGGAATCCCCTGGAGGAGTTTTAAACTTTAACACTCCGCATCGATCGGATTCCCTCTCGTCCAGAGACACAAATCCTGCAGTTGCGTTATAAGCAGCCATACTTCGAGTTATAGAGGTTCCTCTCAGTACCCTCGAGGTGTTGTTGTCGTATATGACTGCTTCTGCTGCTTCGAGTCTATCGTTCAGTATTAGCTCGTTTCCTTGCAGGTAAGTCTGCAGAATGGATTCGCATTTCCGCATGTTGACCTGCCTGGTTGCCTCCACCACTGCGGTAAACTCGAGAAAAGCATTTACAACATGGTCTCTGGTAGTGGACGCTTGTCGAAGCCTCGGCGGACAAACGTGACCCATAGCTGCTCTTGTTGGTGATGACCTGGGGGGAGGAGACTGTATTTGTGCGCCTCCTGATCCTTGAGCAGATTTAACCACATTTTTTCTGAAGGGTGACGAAATCAGTCCGGTTACTGAGCATATGGCCGCTGTTATTGCCCACACTCTACCTCGTGATTCTAATTTTTTATTTTCCCTCTCGGTGTTTTGTTGGTGTTGTTGCAGAGCGCTTTGTTGCCTATATCTTTGTTGTAGACGCTCTGAGCCGCTTGGAGAATCCACCCTTAGCGCGTATCGAACTGGCTTTTTGAGGAAACTCAAGTCCTCACCCCTGTTCTCGTACACGATGACTTCATGATGTTCTGAAGCCCTGACGCATCCTATAAGGTCTGCCGTTCTCCCCTTCTCATAAGCTACCACGGCAGCGTCCACACTAATTATTCTGGGACTCATACCCTCGACCTCTCCCCGCCCACCCATGTCCGACAGCACACCGCAAGCTTGTTCAAAACAAGTCATTGAGTCGACGCTGGAGAACATTGCAATTGTTTTATTGCGTGTTCGCAGTAGTCGACAGCTCCGACCCAACAGTTGCATTTCTGGCAGCGCATCGTATGTTTTGCGCCGCATACTTGTCTTGGATGTGCTGCCATTCATTAGGGAGGCTAAGCCGGGTGAAATAGTAAGCCATTTGCTGTTCTTGCTTTCGCAGAAGGCTATCCCTAGCCTTTCGCTGCTGGTGTTCATGAAAAGAGCTACACTTCGTAGCCGTATTCCTTTGGAGCCGCATTCTCCATGCAAGAGTATTTGCCTCTCATTGATGGTGAGCGGTTCAGTGGTACGGGCGATCTCGGATACTGCCATGGAAGTATTTGGTTGATTCTCCAAGTTGGCTATTCGATTTGTATTATTTAATGTGCTGTTTCTTTCAGCCGCCCTGTTGAAGATGGTTTCAATGTAGCTCAGAAAATGCGGTCTGTTGGTTTTGTCAGCCAGAATGGCACTCAGATTTGAGGAATCCAGATTTGCATCTATTACATTTTCTAAGTTGGTTCTGGCGGCTAGAAAACGAGGACACTCTAGAATAATGTGCCATACAGACTCACTGATAGTTGAATCGCATTCGCAACCTGCACTTTCTTTTAGTTTAAATCGATGCAGATATTCAGCGATCCCTCCATGTCCAGTCAGCGCCTGAACTTGGGCAGGTGTCAATTTTGTTGATCTCACTATTCGATATGCCTCATGGACATCTGGTAGAAACGTTTTAGTCACCTGCCCAGTAGTTGAGGTGGTATACCTGTCCTGCCACTTACGGATAGTTTCGTCCCTAATTTTCTTTTTGACATAGGACATGGGTATTCTACAGTAGTCTGCCGTGGTGTTATTTTTCTGTTTGGCAGCGGTTTTAGCTAATTCGTCTGCCCTCTCATTTCCAGCCGTTCCAACATGGGCCCTCAGCCAGTAGAATCGAATCTCTCTTCCCTGTTCCGTTATGGTCTCCAAACACTGCTTTATCTCCTTGGCCAAACAGTGGGTAATCCTGGGATTCTTCAAAACATCGAGGGAGGACCTAGAGTCACTAAATATGTTTACTCTAGTCGCTGCATTGTCGAGAACCATTTTAGCCGCTCTGTTCAAAGCGTATAGTTCAGATTGGAAAACCGTGCAGGAAGGGTCTAAACTAAAAGTGGAAAACATGGACTCACGACCGCCCTCCCACCAAGTCAAGGCAGAACCAACGCCTCCGTTAATTCTGCTGCCATCTGTGTATAATTGAGGGCCGGCAATATTTTGGACGAGAGGAGATCCAGAGTCATCGTTCTCCAGGAGCTCATAGTTGATAGACATTAATTTTGAGGGATGTGGCTGGTCCAGGTAATGGACCCGCTTTTCAAGCTCCTTTTGAGGTGGTAAGTAGTCCAGAGAGAATCCTCTTTTAATTCGATACAAACTGGCAAATTCCTGGACTCTCAGATCGAGTGGGAGAGTTCCGGACAAGATTGTTGCTGATGTGAGCGACACTGTACGATAAGCTCTACAGATTTTTTGTGTGAATCCCCTTTGAAGAGCATTTAACTGTTTTTTGATCACCTGTAGCTCCGTCACTGGGGTCCACACGTTTGCGGCGTAAAGTACAATCGGCTCAATAACCGCGACGTATATTGTTCTCGTTATTTCCCCGTTGAGACCCCACGTCACCTTGGCTGCGCGTGCTAGCTGTTTGTAAATGTCTGCAGCTTTCTTGCATATGGCAGATATATGTGACCTGAAGGTGAGTTTTCTGTCTATAGTGAGGCCTAAGAGCTTTACCTCTTCTACGAGATTTATTCTGGTGCCTGCCATAAACAGGTTTGGGGGCTCAAAAACATGCCTTCTTGTCAGCAGCATAGCGTTCGTTTTACTTGCCCCGAATCTGAGCTTGTTACTGACCCCCCAGGCTGCTACTAGTTCCAAGGCACCATTTACCGATTGCTCCAATGCACTCACTTTATAGTTCGAGAACAAGAGAACCACGTCGTCCGCAAAAGCCTGGCAGTAAACTCCCTCTCCTGTGAGTCTGTGTAGCAACGGATCGAGGACAAGGTTCCAAAAAGTAGGTCCACCTACGGACCCTTGAACGCAACCCTTATTAGTCCTCTTTTCGCTGCTAGCTCCGGCAAAATTTACTTTCACTTTCCGTTCGTTGAGGTAGGAGTTCACCATAGCGTACAGGTTTCTCGGACACTTTCTGGCTATGAGCTGATGTTTCAGGGCTGGCCACCAGGCATTGTCAAAGGCACCCTCTATGTCCAGCGACACCAGGACGACGGTCTTTTTTTCGTTCATTTCAGTTTTTATGCGGTCAACCAGATCATAGAGTGCGTCTTCCGTTCCACGTTGAGGTAGGAATCCATACTGGTTCTTGTGAAGAGTTGGAAGGATGTGCCATTGGATTCTGCCTATCATCAATTTCTCGACTATTTTCCCAAAAACAGACAGAAGTCCAATTGGTCTGTAGGACTTTGGATGGGTATAGTCTTCTTTGCCTGGTTTCCGAAGAATTATAACATGCGCAGACTTCCATTGCTTCGGGAAGTATGCCCACTCCAAGCATGAATTCGCTATAGCAAGAAACACCTCCCGCCCACAATGGATTGCCTCTGCGCATATATCTGCTGTCAGACCGTCGGCTCCGGGGGCCTTTTTAGAGTTGGTCGCATTTAAAACCAAATCCAATTCAGCCTGAGTAAAGTGGGGGTCATTATCTGACAGCTCGTCGATCTCATCCAGGCACCTTCCTTCAGTTAGAGCACGAAGGTCAGCATGGCCGGAATTGTCTGTTGTTATAGTGTCATCAGGATAAAAAGTTTTAGCCAGCAATTCTGCTGACTTGTCTGGGTTTAGTGTCAGACCCTCAGAATCCCTGAGCAGCGTATCCTCCCTGTATTTTGTTGTTTTCCTGATGACTCTGTATATCCCGTCCCACATGCTTTCCCTCTTCTGAGCCGAGCAGAACTCCTTCCAACTCTTTGTCTGTTCTTCGCCTGCTTTCGACGTGTACACGCATATTAATTTACTTACCTTATTCGAAGCTTATAGTCAAGCTCTGCCTGGTAATGAGACTCAATGAAATAAAATTGGCGAGCCTCTCTTAGCAAGCCTCCCCACCACTGCCAAGTGGAAGTGATGTAGTAGAAAGAGATAGACATATAGAAAAAGCGGAAGGAGGGAAGCAGAAGGCCTATCTCAATTAAATAAGCTTCGAATAAGGTAAGTAAATTAATATGCGTTTTATTGGTAGGTAAAACGCTTTCAATTATACAGATAAATGAAATTGGAATGTCTGTTTTTAATATTAAAATAACAGCTTATTACAAAATGCATATGAATACACATACTAAAATACCTTTATTGGCAGATAGCTCATGTCCTAGGAGTAACATAGGCTACTTTTATTTTGGTTAAAATTAAAACAAAAAGAAAGTTATGTCCTAATATTCATATCGTACGCGACCTAAGTCAAGGGCGACAGCTACAGAGATGATTGTTTATTTTAGTAAATTGCATTTTTACTTGTTCACAAATTAATTAAGCCGACATTCCCTACTGACTACTCTGAGAAGAAAGAAGAAATGCTGAAACAAACTCAGAGGTCTCAGTCACTTACAAAGTTCAAAAATGGTTAACAGAGTTGTAACAGTCTCATGGTAATCTCAATATTCAATATAATATATTCACTTAATAAAATCTCAAACTCAATAACAAAGTCACAACACTCAGCAGTCACTGAACACTAATCCATTGACAGTTTTCTTTTAAGTGGTGGTTCGCTCGAATCGCTTGGAGTCGAAGCCAAGAGCTCACTCTTGGTGTTGTGGTGCCATGCTGAACGTCACTCAATCTCCGCTACTCTACTCTTAGATGGACGTGACGTCACAATTAACTGTTGAAGCGCGCCGTCATTATTTCTTTTACTAGCTTGCTTTTATCCGCGGCTTCGCTCGCGTCACAAAAGTGCTGACCTCCACGATGGTAATTTTGCCTTCTAGGGAAAGAAAAATTATGACTGGTAGGTTTATTATAATTTTGATGGGACATACCTAAGACTTCACCAGCTGTGGAAGCAGACCCGATATCCTCCTCCATTGCAGCCTGGATTGCGTCTTTCAACGAGGTGTAATTCCTGGATGTAATGACAGTACTAAGCCTGCGATTACGCAACCCATCGGCGAATTTTTTAATGGCATACTTTTCGTTTAGAGGTTTTAAAATGTTGTAACAATCTGAATTTCCATTGGCTTGCGCAATCGTGAGCTCCACAAACATCTCGGTAATTTCCTTACCATAATCCTGAATATTTAAATTATTTTGTCTACATTTTTGCAATTTATCTTGTATGGCAGGGGCTGATTTTTGGGGCAAAAGCTCTTTCCGCATATCATTGATCAAATCAGTTACAGTTGAATAACTACACTTTAGTTTCAATTTTGCACCTTGTGACAATCTGCTTTTTAATACAAACTGAATCAATTTATGCTTACATTCATCCTTTTCCAATACAGACGCATAGTATTCAATGTTATCAATCAGTTGTTTACTATTAAATTCATCGTCATTCATTTGAGCAAGTAAGGACAAAGCAGTTTTTAAATTGAATGTTTCCGCCATGTTTACATTTTTTTTAAGGCCTTTTTTTTAAGGGGGGAATATCATCGAATGACTGCTCCTGCCTGGGTGAGGCGGGAGGGAGTGTCAGACTCTTACTGACTAGAAACCACCCCGTTTCTTCTCCTGCACGTCGAGTCGGAGCCCCGGTTACCCGTTAGGTTCTCCGCGACATCAAAAGTAGCCTATGTGACTATCCATCTCTTCAACTACCTTCAGTTAAAAATAACGTTTATTAGTAGGTACCTCCGTTTTGCCGTTTAAGACAGGCAAACAAAAAAATAGCTTTCCGCTCGCGTGTAAATCGGTTATATCTCGCTGTTTAGATCTTTCCGTGGGAATGAGAAGTTCTGCTACGGTAAAGCCTTGTTTTTCCAGGACTCAAAATACCTTCATACTAAAATTTCAAATCAGAAAACAGAAGGGAGTTATTTTCGCATTACCACAAATACGTATACCGGATGGTATACGTATTTGTGGTAAATGGGAGGATTCCCATTTCAATTTAAAAGACTTCACCTAACTAATAACAACTACTGTATCAATCAAGCTAAACAATGAACAAAGCGACTTAAAAGGACGAAAAAACAATAACTACTTTAGATAATAATATCTACCTAGAAAAAAAAACACTTAACTAATCAAACCTATTATTGACGACCGAAAAAAAATCAAACACAGTGCTAGATATTTACACCGACATAGATAGGTAATTGTTTCGGAAGCTCGGAACCTATACTTTCGCCGGTAACGAAACCATAACGCCATCTAACTCGATCTTAACGCCATCTATCGTTGGAACAACAGCGTACAATTTATTTGCTAATTGTTGAGTATTGTTGATGCTCTAATTTCGTGTACGTTTAATTACCTAAAATCTATAAAATACACAATTTAATGTAAAATGTTAGGAACCAAAATTTAAAAGCGAAAAATACTTAAAAAACACGTTACCAAATTTTTAAAACACCATGATGCGCGTAAGTAACGTAACTACTATATAGATACTAATTAGTAAATCGTTGACTTAAAAAACAGCAAATAAATGAGTCGAAAAATGAACCGAATAAGTGTAGGTAGCGCGATTTCCAATTAGTGGGTAATTCGTTGACTTGTTTTAAATGACATACAGAGTATGTCTATACACAGCGCCATCTATACCAATATTTTTGTTTTCCTCGTGAATATCAATTTTTTCCGGGATAAAAAGTACCCTATTATTTAATCCAGACTTGTAACTTCACGTCTGCAAAATTTCAAAGCAATCGCTGTAGTAATTACGGCGTGAAAGCGGAACAAACAACCAAAAAAACTCACTTTCCGATTTATAATAGAAGTAAGGATTGTTATTCGTTCGTTTTGAATTCGGGACTTAGCCCGTAATAATGACCATTCCGACATATGTATATATGTTTGGATGTCCTATAATAACAGGGACGATACCGAAGGTTGTTCCTACAAAACGCAAGTTTTTAGGTACTCACTACTAATACAAATGTTGCAGGAATTTTGGGAGCAGAAGTTCAATTGTACGCTGTCGGCGGCGGCGGCGGCGGCGGCCGGGGGCCGACACTGTACAGGTGTTCATTCCTGAATGACTGTTGCTAATTTGCAATCTTGCTATAGTAGGGGAGGCTAACCTAGTAAGGGTATTCCTACGTAGTAACGAAGAAAGTTGTTACATAATAAGGTAGGAACTTCCTCCTCCTGCTCCTTCTAACCAGGTTATGTAACAAAAAAATGTATTGTGATCCTGATTGGAAAATAGCGAACCTTTGGAGTTTCTTGCTCGTTCTTTAAAGTCAAAGAATTTGCATTAGCAAAGTGTAGTTTCGAATGGTGAAGAACAAGCAAGAAACGCCATCCTTACTCTTTTAGAAAAAATGTTTTTTACAGTCTTGGACCAACATGCTGCCAAGCATTCTTATCTTCAATAAAAGCTGACAGTTTATTACAAAATTAGGGCTATAGGCAAGTTATATTTTTTTTATAAAGATTCAATATAATATTTGGTTATTTATTATAGCACTAGCTACTTCCGCGCGGTTTCACACGCTCTGCTCAGCTCCTATTGGTCGTAGCGTGATGTTTTATAGCCTATAGCCATTCTCAATAAATGCGCTATCCAACACAAAAAATATTATTCAAATAAAAATATTATTTAAATACTTGTGGTTACGAAGATTAGCGCATTCAAACAAACAAACAAAAACACATTATATTAGTATAGTATAAGATAAGATATAAGATTTGACACATAATCCCATGCGGTAGGTATAGCCAACTTATTTTTACCTCTCGTATTAAAACTATGGCGATGGCTTCTTTTTTGAAATAATAGTAGATTTTTCTTAAGTACATACAATATTTTCGTATTTGAATTGAGAAGGCACCGTGAGGATATTTATCGTTTTTATTAATAATTCTCTCGGAGTTGCGTGACGGGGTAACTTATATATCGCTCGAATAGCTCGCTTTTGCAAAATAATAATCGATTCTACATCCGCAGTTGGACCCCACAACAAAATACCATAGGACACAATGCTGTGAAAATAACTTTGCACGTCTGGTGCGCTAAATTTAATGCATTTGATATTTTTCTCATTAAGCGCCAAGTTATTAATAGTAAACCAATTATGGACTCTAAGAATGGAGCCATGTCGTCAAAATTATCCGCACGTCGACCTATTTTAAAAATTAATGATGTATCATCTGCGAACAGCACCACTTTTGTTTCATTTTCAAATATGTATGGAGAATCATTAATGTAAACCAAGAGGAAAGGACCTAACATTGAACCTTGAAGAACGCCCATACTTATCTCAGACCCTTGTGAATTAACACCATTTACATGAAATTTTAGCTGCCAATCCTCTAAGTATGATTTTAATAGACGGAGTGCAGTATTTGTAATCCGTAATGATCTAACTTTAACAAAAGTGTCTCGTGGTCAACGCAATCAAATGCTTTTGAGAGGTCACAGAAAACACTTATGGCATCCTGTGCTCCCTCCCAGGCACCAAATATTTCATTAAAGTCATACCGGCGTCAGTTGTACAACGATGTTTAGTGAAACCGTATTGCTGATGGCTGAACTAACAATTTTTGAAGCAATAGTTATCCACCCGGAGTGCCAAAGTACGACTAGAACTAAACTAGAGCTAGCGAATTTTCTATGATCTGATTTTCATAAAGAAACACAGTGGCGAACTAGGCCTTTGATCACTACAATAGTGCCACAAACACAAACCTACATCTTGTTTCTATACATAAAGGTGATGAGTTTGTTCGGACGCACATCTCTGACACTACTAGTCCGAATTAAATGTAAAACATCATGCTCCAATCAACAGGAGCCAAGTAGAGCTGACGCCGCGCGGGAGTCGCTAGTGACTAATTAACGTGCACGTATTAAGTAACTGGTGGCGGGGTAGGGCGCGAGTCCCTTGCCGCCAACTACACGCAGGAGCCGAAGCTGGCGCTGGTGGTACGCGGTGTGTACGCGCTGGCGCACGCGCTGCACGACATGCGGCGAGCGGCGTGCGGGCGTGGCGGGCGCGGGCTGTGCGCCGCCATGTTGCCTTTCAACGTGTCTCAGTACCGTCACCACCTCGCGCGGGTGCGATTCCGCGCGCCAGATGGTGGCCTCGTCGCCTTTGATGACAATGGTGACCCGCCGCCCGAGTGAGTACCTATGGGCTGGCAGACTTTATCATTATAAATCTGCCGGTAGCAGTGTGTTGTGCTTTGTGCTACGTACGCATCATATATCATAACTAGCTACTTCCACGCGGTTTCACTCGCTCTGCTCGGCGCCTTTTAATCGTAGAGTGATATTTTATAGCGATAAATGGATTACCCAACACAGAAAGAATTTTTGTAATCGAACCAGTAGTTTCGGAGACTTCTCTCTTCAGGTTTATAATATTAGTTTAGATAAATAAATATAAATATTCCGCGCTATGCGACGGGGCGTGCAGTAGGTGGAGCGCCTTATTCGTTCTCAATCGAACTCACACACACACTCATACAAGTCTATAACCATTACTCGAGGTTGCATATTCGCGTGCTTCTCAGGCTGAGTGATTATGACGTTATGAGCTTCGAGCGCGGTGCCGGTACATGGCGGTACGAGCGCGTGGGGCTCTGGCAGCGGGGCATGCTACAGATGCGTGGAGGTGCAGGCGCGGCAGGGGCGCGTGCGCGCGGCGTTCTGGCTGCGTGCTCGGCACCGTGCGGCGCAGGGCATTGGGCGCGCGTGGGCGCGGGACGCGCCCGTTGCTGCTGGAGCTGCGTGGCGTGCGCGCCGCTCGAGGTCACCGTGCCGCCGCCCACACCCGGCTGCCGGCTCTGTCCACCCGGACACCACCCTGATCGAGACCGCACCGGTACCTCACACTATTGCTTCCAAGGAATACAGAGCTTCGATATCGTGCCCAGCAGATATGTGTTTGTGTGATAATTTGACTTTTTCACAGATTGTTGTGGTTTCTACATCTGATAAGAAAATGTTCGCCATTCGCAGACACGTGCCAGTTAACCATGAAGTCAGCTACCGCAGTTACATATTCTGTTATTTTACAATTTCAGCATGTTTGCCGTCGGCCGTGGAGTGGGGGGACGAAGGCCGCGTCACGCGCGCTGTGGCTGCGACGGTGGGCGCGGCTGGGCTGGCTGTCGTAGCTACATGCGCGGTCACGTTCTGGCGACACCGCGCCACGCCTGTCGTGAAGTCAGCGTCTCGCGAGCTGTGCGCTCTGTTGCTGTGCGCGGCGGCGGTGTGTCACGGCGCCGCACTGGCGGCCGTGTTGCGGCCGGGGCCGGGTCCATGCGCACTCGTGCGGCTGGCAGCGCCCGCGCTAGGCGGAGTATACGGAGCCGTGCTGGCGCGCACAGTGCGCGTGGCTCGACTCGTAGCGGCGTGCGAGCGTCGACCGGCGGCTCGACCGCGCCTATTATCGTCGCGCGCGCAGCTGTGGACGTGGCTGGCGCTAACGACTCCAGGCACCTGTGTGGCAGTTTGGAGCGCAGTTAACTGGCCACCCACACCACACCTGCTGCACCCGGGTCGTTCACGTTCAGTGTTAGTATGTGGCGGGGAAGAAGCCCCAGCACAGCTGACTCCGCTAGCGCCAGCGCTCACTCTACTGGCAGCGTGTGTCAGCATGGCGGTGCGCACTCGGCGCCTGCCACACAACTTCAACGAGACGAGGTTCGTGGGCGCGGCAGCATACGCTACGTGTATCACATGGTTGGCTTTCTTCCCGTTGTACGCGGTGAGCACCGTGCGCACGGCCACGCTGTGCGCGTGCGTGTCACTGTCGGCGGGCGCATGCGTGACGCTGTCGCTGGGCCCACGCGTGTGGGTGTGCGTGTGTCGGCCGGCGCGCAACACGCGTGCGCACTTCCTCACCGCCTCAATCCGCTGCCACGTGGGCAAGTACCGCGCGGCTCGCGACCTGTCCGCTGTGCGCGACGTGTCGTGCCAGGCGGAGACTGGCGCGCGCTGCGAGGCAACGGCGGCGTGCGCGCGCGTTGTCCGCACTGCCCCGGTGGAGGCGGAAGGCGGGGAGGCGGGAAGCGGAGACACGGCCGACGTGGTGATCGTGTTACTGCAGCACCAGCACTGGCTGCCGGTCGATAGCGCGCCGGCAGTGGTAGACCTGCTCGCAATGTAATGCTGCTACCGCCAGGTTTTGTCTTTTGCAACCTCTCAAAAGCGTTTGATAATTTGACCACGAAATCAAAATGGGCGTTCCTCAAGGTTGAATAATGGGTTCCTCTCACTTTTTAGTGTACATAATTGTTTTTTTTTTTTCAAGGGGGGAAAATCGTCGAATGACTTCAAGGCGCAAGGGAGTATCAGACTCTTACTGACTAAAAACCTACTCCCGCCCTTCGAGCCGGAACCCTGGTAACTCGTTAAGTCCTCTGCCGCGGCACGTACATACATGGCAATCGGCCTCGCCCATTGACACCTGGAACACCAGAGGCGTTACAAGTGCGTTACCGGCATTTTGGGGATTAAGAGTCTGAGGATCGAGGAATAGATGTGATATCCCTTTAAAATTAACCAAGGATGGTGCAAGGACTAAAATCAATAGTTATTTAGAAAAATATAAGATTCTATCTAATCAAAAGGGTTTTTGCCAAGGAAATAGTAATAACATGGCAGTATATGATAAATTAATAATACGCCCCAATAATGCACACACAGTAGGCAATAAGAAAAGAATTCTACCAACGTCACCGAATGATATCGATGGTACAGGAACAAAACAAGGTATACAAGCAAACAAAAAGAACAAAACTCAAACAAAGCTGCACAGAACGTCAAGTCTCTCAGAGGGTGTTCTCAAACCAGGAATACTTAGTTTTATAACCAACAAAAACCCCGAAAGTTCACCGAACGAGAGATCAGATAAAAACATGAAACAATAGCAACTAGCGCCGCCCTCCCACACGGAAAACATACTTAATACAAAAACAAAGGACAAAAAACATCTTCCAAGCCGGCTGGTCACCGAGGAAGATCACGACCAAAACCCTCCAGAGAAAAAAACAAGAATTTGCACAAAATACAGTAAGCAGAATATTCTATACATTACAACATACAATGTCACAACTTTGTCAACATATTCACGGCTACTAGAATTAAAGGGACACCTGAACAATATAAAATCTGATATTACAGGTCTCTCTGAAATAAGAAAACTAGGAAATACGATCGAAGAGCACGACGAATTTACTTTCTATTACATTGTAGAAATACCAGGATTATATGGAGTGGGATTTTTAGTCAAAAAACATCTAAAAAGATACATTATAAGCTTCACAGGTCTGTCACAAAGGGTGGCGCTGCAATATCTCCTTAGGGGTCGTAAATTCAAAGACGTGTTGCTTCCAATAAGTCTGATTTATTATTACAAAATTTCCTTATATTCAATAACCATACAACACTAAACCGCTGATTAAGCGCAACGTACCTTATTGTTTCTCAATCAACCTTGAGTTACAAAAGATGTTCTTATGTCCTTACACGTCCCTCGAAAAAGTGGGGCTTCACCCCTTCCCTCAGGGAGAAAAAAAAAATGTTGATCGGTACTGCAATAAGTTACTTTGTAAAATATATTTTTTTTTATCTTTCCTTTATAACATATAATTCAAATAATTTACTTAATCGTAAAACATCTTAGTTAAGTTCTTATGAATAACATATTCTTTATTATTCTTTATTATTTTTACATTAGGTGAAATGTCTTCTATAACCTCATACGGTCCAATATAAATATTATCTAATTTTGTACCTGTTTGATTTTTCATTAAAATAAGATCACCTTTTTTATAATGGATAGGAGACGAGTTTTTATCGTAAATATTTTTCCTTAAAAGTTTACATTGTAAAAGATTATTCCTTGCATTACAATGAGCTTTTTGTAGCCTATATTTAAGTTCTAAGGGATAGCTATCAAAATTATACAATGGATCAAAACTACTTTGTAAGTTACTTGGCAGATTACATAATTTTCCGAATACTAATTCATATGGAGTGTACTTTGTTGCTGAATGTACTGTGGTATTATACGAAAAACACCAAAAGTGTACCCAGTCAGACCAATCGCCTTTATTATTATTACATTGTATTCTAAGAAAAGCACCTAAATGCTTATGTGAGTTTTCAAGGGATCCTAAAGTTTCATGGTGATATGGTGTTGAATTTAATTTTTGAATTCCTAATATTTGACAACATTCTTTTAAAACTGACGACATAAACTCACTGCCGTTGTCTGTTAAAATTTCTCGTGGTATACCATATCGTAGGATAAAATTATTTACGAACATCCTAGATACTGTAACAGTATCCTTATGTTGAATAGGGTACGCTTCAACAAACTTAGACAAATCACACTGAATGGTCAAAATATACTTATTATTATAATTATCTACATCTAGGGGGCCCATTAAATCTAAAGTTATCCTCTCAAAAGCTGAACTAGGCGTAGATGTTATAGTCATTGGTTCCTTAACATTTTTATTAGTATGCTTTTGTAGTTGACAACTTTTACATTTTTTTACATACCTTATTACGTCACTACACATACCTGGCCAGAAATAGTATCTTTTCATATTACTGAGCATACGATTCATACCCGCATGGCCACTGCTGGGTAATAAATGAAAATCATTTAAAATAACTTTCTTTTTGTTATCATTACATATTTTTGTAACACCTTTTATTACAAGAAAACGAGGTAAATTAACTTGCAAGTTCTTTGTTTTACTCAATAAGACTTTAATAAAGTTGTCAGTCTTTTTATTCTTTATAATCATTAATTCTTTTATTTTTAATTGTTTACATAATTCACCTAACCCTCGCTAACACCTGTGGGGTCGATAACGATCGGGAGTTTAGATATATCGCAGATTGCGATGGAACAAATATGCAATATTTTTCATTTGAACCGACATTCTCTTTATCACTTAAAATATTATGAAACTTAACTTCATCACATAAAACGAGCTCGATTACGTCATCAGGTTTCTTAAGAATCTCCACCGCTACAGGTTGATCAGACCTATTTACCGCGGGGCTCTCATAAGTCTGGTCATTGTCATTATTTAGCGCTAAATTTTTCTTTTGTTGTCTAGTTAAGACGTTGACAACATGTTCTTGCATATCTTTAAGATCTTTGCATGTTACAGGAATCCGACTCAATGCGTCTGCAGCCGCATTGCTTCGACCCGGAACATACTCAACCTCAAAGTCATACTCCTCTAAATATAAACGGAATTTTGTTAATCGACTTGATGGATCCTTTAAACTAAATAAATAAATGAGTGGTTTGTGATCAGTATAAATTTTAAATTTTCTACCATATAAATAAGGTCTAAAATGTTTGATTGCCCAAACAATGGCTAGTAATTCCAATTCAATCACAGGATACCTAGTTTCGGCTGGTTTCAAATTTCGACTTGCATAAGCAACTACTTTACCATTTTCATTTGATAGTATTGCTCCTAGACCAATTTTTGAGGCATCGGTTTGCAATTTAAACATGTTATTTTCTGAAAAATTTGGATATTCTAATACTGGTGGATTCATAAGTGCTTTCTTTAAACTCTCAAATGCTGACTGACATTCCGATGTCCAATCAAACTTTACACCTTTTTTACATAAAACATTTAATGGATAAACAATGGAAGCAAAACCTGATATGAAGCGTCTGTAATAATTTGCAAACGCAACAAAACGTTTCACATCTCCAGCACATGCAGGTGTTGGAAAATTTCGCAATACTTCAATCTTTGCTGGATCGGGGAAAATTCCACTCGATGTTATTTTATGGCCCAAATAAACAATTTCGTGTCTCAAAAATTCACATTTAATAGGGTTTAATTTAAGATTTACTTCTCGTAGTCTATTCAATACACTTATGAGATTTTTGTTGTGGCTTGATAACGAGTTTCCTATCACAATACAGTCATCCAGATAAATAAAACATTTTTTATAGTTAAGGCCCGCCATTGCAATTGTCATGAGCCTTGAAAATACGCTTGGACTGGTTTTGAGTCCCATTGGACAACGTTTCATTTGATACTGTTTTCCTGCTGAAAAAGCAGTGTATTTACGTGAATCCTGGTCCAGAGAAAGCTGATACATTTTATTGACACTAAATGAAGTATATTTTCGAGAATTATCACTAAGAGAAAGTTGGTAATAACTTTGTGAAAGGTCTAATTTTGAAAAATATATACTCCCTGAAAGTGAATCTAAAATTTCAGTTATATTAGGTAATGGAAACTTGTCATCCTGTATTTTATTATTCAACTGTCGGTAATCAACGACAAGCCTCCATTTCTTTTCATTAGATTTATCTGCTTTCTTTGGAACCAACAATATTGGACTCGACCACTCCGATGTTGTTTCCTCAATAATATCGTTTTCCAACATATCTTGAATTTGCTTTTCTACCTCGTGCTTAAGAGCATGGGGAATTCTATACGGTTTCTGATAGATAGGGGCTACATTATCCTTCAATTTAATAGTATGTTCCATTAAATTTGTGACTGATAATTTATCCCCTGGCAAATGAAACACATCGGCATATTTTGCACATATGTTTTCTATGTTAATTTGCTCTTCCTTATTTAGATAACTGACATCGAGCAAATTAAATAGTGTTTTAACACGTTCTACACTTTTACTCTCCGAAGTAAACTCACATACGTCATAATCGTTCAGAGAATAAACACCTATGTCAGATACATCTATCTGTATTTCCTTATTCCTTGTATTTAATATTCTAACAGGGATATGATTATGGCTAGGTTTTGCCAGTAAACCTGCAACAAAGACCCCTTCATGGATCTCCTTGGCCAATACGACTGTATCCTCACGATAAGCGCAAGGAATATAACTAATTACCTCACAACGTGGTGGGATTGTGCGAGTATACCTATTATCAGGTTCAATACTCAAGTTAACCTTCTGGTCATTATGAGTTAAACATAAAGTCATTGATTTAAATTAATTATTCCTCTATAATGCTTAAAAAAATTATCACCTAATATTCCATCAGCGGAACACCACAAGTTCTTAAAAACATAAAATTTTTGATTAAAAACTATACCATCGCAAACTAAATCTAAATAAAGAAATCCTTCAGAAATTAATGTTCCACTTACACCTTTTATTGTTAACCTATCATACTGAAGTTTATTTAATAGTTCCGTATAGTTAGACAACCATTCATATTTTAAAATACATAAACTAGCTCCCGTATCTACTAATAAATGAGCTAAACCTCCATAATTTACGTTAATTAGTATTACGCTACTATTATTGTAATTAAAAATATATTGTTCATTAGTTTGTCGAACGAAAAAACTCATTGTTCGATGAGTTGCCGGTATTTGATTGCGAAATTTGTTCATTGTGTGGTCCGTCCGAAAAGTGATGCGCGTTGCTGACACGTGTGCGCGTTACCGAGAATCCGCGCCCCCGTGCTGTACCTCGGTAGGTTCCGCGAATATTACGATTACTTTTGTAATAAGTCACGGGTAATGTATTATTGAATTGCCTATAATTAGATTGAGAAGGCTGATTCCGGTTTTGAAAATAATTTCTAGTCCCACGATGTTTGTTTGTAAAGCTACGTCTATTACCACGATCATTCTGGAAGCGTCTAACATTCATAACCGGGTTATTATCAGGAGAAAGCGTTTGTTCATCTACTGCTGCCCTAATCGCCTCAGGCAACGACTCAAATTGTCGAGAAGCCACAATCGTACTTAGACGGGGGTCACTTAGACCATCTGAAAAACGCTTTATTGCGATTTTTTCGTTGATTGGTCGCAATACGCCAAACTTAGTATCGTCCCCATCGGCTTGAGCAATTGTCAAGTCAACGAAAAGTGTTTCGAGCATGTTACCATAATTTTCTATTGACCTATGTCCCTGTTTCGTAGTCGAAAGCTGCGATTGTATAGCTACTGCTGATTTTTTCTGAATAAGATGCTTACGCATGTCACTAACCAAACTTTCAACATTTCCGTACGTAGATTTTAGACGTAATTTGGCTCCTTCCGATAACCGAGTTTTAAGAACAAATTCAATTAATTGATTTTTTGTGTTATCAGTTATCATCGACGCATACAATTGTATGCCGTCGATCAGTTGCAAGGTCACTTGCTCTTTACCCGTCATAACTGGTAATAAAGCTATGGCTGTTTTCAGGTTAAAAGATTCGTCCACCATTTTTATAGATGACGACTCTGTACTAACAGTAATTAGATTTAAAATTTTTGAATAACATATACGTATTTCGGTAACTATAGAATTTATAGTCTTTAAGGTTTCTGGACTTAGCTCTGAACATTCAGCTTTTTTATTAATTTCAGACAAAATACACTCCAGTCTAGTATATTCAGCATGAGCTAACGATATCTTACTCTGGGCTGTGTCGGAACTTTGTCTCCGAAGTGGACCGATTTTAACTAAATAGTCTCTTATATCTCTTAAATTATTACGAATTGAAGTTATATCTGTTAACTGCATAATAACATCAAGAATTACATTAAATCCAGTTAGTTATTTATACAAAATTTAGTGCTTATATATGCTTATTTATAGAACCTATAGAATTTATAGTGAAAATTAAACAGTTAAAGATTATATTATAGGATACATTGCCTTAGTTATTCCTTAGTAAGACGAGCCAGCGCGATGGAGTCACGGAGTAAGAAGCGCGATGACGCAGCTCGAAGTGGGGACTCATGCATGCCGGAACTGTGTGTTGGGCCGGGCTATACCCTGGACTCCTTGGGCCGGGATTTCCCTGGACTCCGCTCCTTCTCTTCGAATTATACTGGTTCGTGTCGTGAGACGGCACTAAAATTGTGTGCGTTGAGTTCTCGTCTCAATGTTTTTACAGCAGCATTTTGGCATTTCTTTAGAATGAAGTAAATGCCAGCGGTAGATAGTATTACCACTACTACTATTAATAGTACTTCAGCGACAGTAAGAGCATCCCTTGACTGATGAGCAGATGCATTCGCTTCACCGTTGGCGTTTTGCGCGACGACAACCTCCTCCTTTGAATAAGTTTTTCCCATATTATGATCTTGGTATATTTTCTATCTTCGAGATCTTCTTTGGGTTTTTTTTTTTTTTCAATCTTGAAAAGTAACTTCTTAGTTTGGCTTCATTTTCATACTTCTAATATAATTTTCTGAGTTCAGTGGCAGGGTCGCCATGCAATATCTCCTTAGGGGTCGTAAATTCAAAGACGTGTTGCTTCCAATAAGTCTGATTTATTATTACAAAATTTCCTTATATTCAATAACCATACAACACTAAACCGCTGATTAAGCGCAACGTACCTTATTGTTTCTCAATCAACCTTGAGTTACAAAAGATGTTCTTATGTCCTTACAGCGCTGTTGAGGCTGAATATCAATAACCTAGGACTAAGCATTATTCAAGTCTATGCACCAACAGAGGCGTCGAACTAAGAGAAATCAGAAGCTTTGTACAAAACAATCGACAAAGCTATACAACTATCTGATAAAAATATAATCGACATGGGCGACTTCAACGTCAGAATAGGACACACCGATCCCAATGAAAATGCTACTGGTAACCACGGATACGGAGACAGAAACTGCAGAGGAAAAAGACTTATCGACTTTGCGCACGAGAATTATTTCACTATCATGAACTTTTTCAAAAAAAATAATAAGCAAAGATGGACTTGGAGATCTCCTGACGGCAAAATAAAGAATGAAATAGATTATATCCTAACAAATCAAAACGAATCTATGTAGCTTTACACTGAGCATGATAAAATAATAAAATAAAAACTGTGTTTAAAAAACCGACTTCAAAAAACCAAAAACTAATAACAAACAAAAAGTCAAAGCTAAAAAGGAAAAAATAACTATTATTAGTACTGATAGGTTACTCACTCACTGATTGGGCTCGCTGCCATCGCAGCGGTAAGTCCCCTCTTTGAGGAGTGGCTTGAGAGACGCTACGGCGTCCTCACCTACCGCCTGACGCAGGTCCTCACCGGACATGGAAGTTTCGGGAGGTACCTGTGTCTGATGGGGCGGGAGGAAACGCCCGGGTGTCATCACTGCGAGGACCGCCCTGAGGACACGGTGGAACACACGGTGGGAGAATGCCCTGCGTGGGCTGAGCACCGCCGTGCCCTCAGGGAAGTGATCGGCGATGGTGACCTCTCGCGTCCGGGCCTAGTGCGGGCCATGATGCGGAGCGAGGGGGACTGGGATACCGTCTCCTCCTTTTGCGAAGCAGCCATGCTAGATAAGGAGGAGGCGGGACGCGTGAGGCAGCGAAGCGTTGCGTCCTCGCAACCCAGCCATCACGAAGGACACACCGGGCGTCGGGGATCACGAGACGATCTCCGGCCACCGTAAGCGCGGGCCTGCGGACTGTAAGGTGGTGCATCGGGGAGATTAGAGAAACAACTTTATTGTTTGAAGTTACATTTAATACTACTCTAAATATTGGATACAATCCGATATATATGAATTACACACTTAAATCTAGCAATGGCCATGTATACATACATACACACTACACGCCCACCGTTTTTTTTTTTTTTTTTTTTAAATGAAATTACCTTTTATAGGGCCTTGCTCTATTCTTATGAACTAACAATTGTTTTCCTTTATAATCTATTTTTAAATTTGGTTCACAATCTTCTAACACTTTAAAAGGACCTACATAAAGCTGATCAAATTTGCTCATACGCTGCTCGTTTTTTAGTAATATCATTTCGCCAGTTTTATAATTTATAGGGTTCGTATTGCAGTCATACTTAAAATCAAATCAAAAATCAAATGTATTTATTTGCTGAACAGAGGTGTAGTACATAATTAGTGACTAAGGTGTTATTTATTTTGTTACATATTGTATCTCTTTGTTCTACCCGTTGGGCATGCAAATGTTGGGTATGTCTCAGCCATTGTACGTATTAATTAACTTCACAATCAGTCAATATAAGTAGGTACGAGTAAAAAATATGTTTTCACATTCATAAAGCAATCAAATAATTAGTCATACAAATTATATATCAATAATCGACAAAAACAAGAAAAAAAGATACAGAAAATAATAGTATGTAAATCAAATAGTCATAAATTAGTTAAATTCAAATGTCAAAATCAATCAAATTGTAATAGCAAATTTGTAAGGTTTTCACAAAAAAAAAAAAAAGTATATGATGTCATTATAATAGGTACAGTACGTAATTAACACCGTCAATTCACTCCACTACAAAAATTGTTTACTTTATTTTCCTGAGATAAAGTCTTGAACATTATAATAGCATTTATCTATCAAGAACCGATGTAGATATCTTTTAAATAAGTTTATGCTAAGATTCTTAATATCATTAGGTATTCTATTGTAGATGTTTTGAGCCATGCAGAAGACACTTTTGTGAAATAGGGCTGTGTTTGCCCTGCGTATGCGTAACCTATTGCATGTAGCATTACGTCTGCTACGAGTGGCCGTGTCCGCCAAAGATTCAAAGAGCTCCGGATTCGACTTTATAAATATTGCAACTTCATAAATGTATAGGCAAGGTAGTGTCAGAATCTTATATTTTTTAAAACATGTCTCACAGCTGTCCCCCACTTTAAGATTAAACATTGCCCTTAGACACCGTTTCTGAGATTTAAAAACCATATCTCTATTTGTGGAGTTTCCCCAGAAAAGTATACCATACCTAAGATGTGATGCAGCCGAACCATGGTAGGCGGTAAGCAGGGCAGTGTGGTTAACTTTAGGCGCTAATTTAAGGAGGGCATATGCTGCACTACTAATTTTTTTGCATAACGTCTCTGTATGAGATTTCCAGTCCATTTTGCTATCGATAATTAGTCCTAAAAATTTTGTTGAATTTTCGTGTATGATTTTATTATTATTATACTTAATGTCCAAATTTGTATGATGTAGTCTTTGAGAAAATTGCAATATTTTAGTTTTACTTATATTAATTTTGAGATTATTGTTATCAAGCCAGTTTACTATACTTATTAGAGTAGTATTGATGTCATTTTCGTACAAATTTTTGTCTTTACATTCTATGGTAACTGTACTATCGTCAGCAAATAATGTAACTGGATGGGTAGTTGCCCTAGGTAAGTCATTTATATATAAAATGAATAGTAATGGGCCTAAGACGGTGCCCTGCCCCACACCAAACTTATTTGTGCGTATATGTGATTTGTGTGCCTCTACCGTTTTATTTGTAACATTTATTCGCTTAATTTCAACATATTGTCTTCTATTGGTCAAATATGATTGTATTAGATTTAGGACATTACCTCGTATACCATAGTAGAAAAGTTTTTTTAGCAGAATACTGTGATCTACGTAATCAAATGCCTGCGTCATGTCGCAGAAGACAGCGCTTACTGGAACCCTTTGATCGACTTTTGCCACAACTACATCCAGAAAATCATAAATTGCTCTATTTATGTTTTTCTTTGGTCTAAAACCCTTTTGTTCTTCCGCTAAAACATTTTTCTACTTTCTTTTTTTGTAACTAAATTTTGTCTTGCGTCGTGTTGCGATTTTTGTAGTCTGTACTTCAATTCTTTAGGGTAATCATAATGATTATATAATGGTTCTAGATTTGATGTTAAGTTGCTCGGTAATTTACAAAGTCTGCCAAAAACTAACTCATATGGAGTATACTTAGTTTCGGAGTGCACTGTAGTGTTAAAGGCAAAACACCAGTATGGTAACCACGTGCTCCAATTATAAGGGTCATTATGTGTTTGAATACGAAGGAAAGACATTAAATGTTTATGTGTGTTTTCTAAACTTCCTATTGACTGATGATGGTAAGATGTTGATGTCAACTGTGAAATTTGAAGCAGATTACACACTTCCCTCATTACTGTTGACACGAACTCTGTGCCTCTATCTGATATAACTTGCTTAGGCATTCCGTAACGCAAGATAAAATTATTTACAAACGCTCTTGCTACTGAAATAGTATCCTTATTTCTAAGCGGATACGCTTCAACATACTTACTAAGGTCGCACTGAAGTGTGAGAATATACATATAACTATCGCTATCCTTACATAAGGGCCCTACTAAATCTAAATAAATTCTGTCGAAAGTGCAACGTCCTGTATCCGTTATCACCATCGGCTGCTGCACCATCGTTGTTGTTTCGAAAATATCTATTATTATTGAATTTTCCTCTATTTCCGAAATACACAGACGGTTCCGGATTCTGTTGACTACTTGATGCCTCTTCATCCTTAGCCGCCCTAATAGTATCTTTTAGACTGGTATAATTACGTGCGGATAGTATAGTGCTTAGCTGTCGATTTCGTAGGCCGTCGTTGAAACTTCTAACTGCAATCTTTTCATTTAATGGACGTAAAACTGTATACGCATTTTGGTCACCGTCGGCTTGGGAAATCGTTAAGTCTACGAATAATTGTTCTATTTTACGGCCATAATTATCCAAGGACATGCCATTTTGTTTCAATTCTAGCATTTCCTTATGAATAGAAGTGCTTGATTTTTTACTTAATAATTGCAGACGCATGTCTGCTAGTAGCGCGTCACATGTTTCATAGGTACTTGATAACCTTAGTTTTGCACTTTGATTTAAGCGCGTTTTTAATATAAATTTTATAAGCATGTTGTTACCTTGGTCATTAAGTGTGGAACTATACAATTCTATAGCATCGATTAGGTCCTTAGTGACATTCTCTTCACCCGTCACAACCGGCAATAGAGACGTAGCTATCTTAAAATCGAAACTAGCCATGTCGATAGATTCACTGTCGATACCTTCAACAATACTATGAGAAGGGGAGCAGTACTCCTTAGAACATATGCCTTCTATTTCAATATAAATTTGTCTAATCAAATCACAATATGCCTGTATTTCTACCATATGCCTGTATTTCCGTTCTATTTGCTGAGACAAAATAAGCACACAGCCATCAAATTGTCTCCGTAATTGCGTGGCCTCATTTAACTTTTGTTGCAAATATACTTTGGTCCTTCGAGAATAATTAGATTTAACTAAATTAGTTTTTATACTCTTCAACTTATCATAAATAGTTTTTAGCTCCGTGGCCATAACATATTGACATAATCCTTAAACCTTAGGCAAATTACAACATATTTGAATTACGCTAAATTTATCTCTACACCTCAAACTAGTCTATGCAATTATAAGTCCATAAAGTGCTAAAATTAAATCTACATAAAATTATGGCATTTAGTACGTTATAGTCAATAGGTTAGGAAACCTTAACTCAATACACTTTTTTTTTTCACATTTCACGCTTCATTATAGCACTATGTCTTTTCGACACTGATATTTTTAACACTGATCTTGCACTTTCATCACTGGCTCCTGTCGATATGGTTGTTGACGGTACTCGCAGCTCTGCATCACTTGGCGCTGGTGTCCTTCGTACACAACTCGTCCCTCTGGTCGCCGAAAAGACCGCATCAATTGTTGTGTCAAAAATTCGTTTCTAATCCAAGTATGGTGACAGTTTCTATACAATCTTTCTTTTCTTTTCTTTTTTTAAAAAATCGTTGCCCCCCACTAGGATTATCTCCTGTGTCGTGGGTGCGTTTACAAACATACAAGTTCACATACACATGACACCCAGACCCGAAACAACAATTTGTGGATCACACAAAGTGTTGTTCCGTGCGGGAATCGAACCCGCGACACGATGCACGGCAGCCGGTTGCCCAGCCACCGCACCAACCGTGCAGTCAATCTATAGACTGCATATAAACCAGCAATTCCAATCATAGTGCACATTACAATTAGCACTATGCTAATGTTTGAAAGGTGGTATTCTTGAATCTTCGCTGAGTTAGACCCTCCGGCAGCATTTTGTGTTATAAAGACTTCTTCCTTTTCGACTTTTGCTCGGCACATTTCGAGTTTGACCACTTTGTACTTGTATATAATTATTTTAAATTATTTAGGTACGTAATTTATACGCGAACGCGCGACGGAACCCGAGTCGGCCGCCTAAATTGGCAGGGTCGCCATGTAAGGTGGTGCATCGGGGAGATTAGAGAAACAACTTTATTGTTTGAAGTTACATTTAATACTCCTCTAAATATTGGATACAATCCGATATATATGAATTACACACTTAGATCTAGCAATGGCCATGTATATGTTACTGTAAAAGCTCGAACTGCAGTAAATCCTAAGATATTCCAGTAAAACCTAAGATCTACCAATTCCTAGTGGTAAATGTTCAAAAAGATTTGCGATTTGAACTTTTACCACCATTCCGTTGGTAAATCTTAGGTTTTACATCAATGACATGGTAATGTTGAAAAACAAAACATGTCACAACGCTCAGCGCATCGACTTGTAGCTCGCCCCCCCACTACCCGCGCACCGTCTCCGCTATATACGGATATAAACGTTATGTGTTTTTTCAAAATAATTTAATTAAGTTGATATTAGTTTGTACTTGTTACTATTATTATGATATCTTAATAATACTATGTAATTCAAAGTAAATAATTAAGAATTACTCGTTGTTTTATTCCTAAAATCAACATCTACCAGCTGACAGTGGTAAAACCTAGTATATGCTGACTTCGAATGGTAGAAGCTCGAAAAACTCGTCGTATCTTCAGAAATACTTACATTTACCAACTCATGTCGGTAAATCCTAAGACTTACACTTAAATCTTAAGATTTACCGTAATTCGAGCTTTTACAGTAACATATACATACATACACACTACAGGACGGCGAGCATGGGTGGCTCCCCGTCCGACCAGAAACAGACCCAAGCGTACGGCGCGTCACGTTCCGCGCGCGCCTCAAAGAGCCATCAGACCACCACAGATGGGGCCCAATAGGGCCGATGCCGATTCGGAGTCGCGGAGAACCTAACGGGTAACCGGGGCTCCGGCTCGACGTGCAGGAGAAGGAACGGGGTGGTTTTTAGTCAGTAAGAGTCTGACACTCCCTTCCGCCTCACCCAGGCGGGCAGTCATTCGATGATTTTCCCGCCTTAAAAAAAAAAAAAAACCACTGATAGGTTAGAAGTGGGCGCCATAACTGCCGTCCTTACGAAAAGTGCAATAACTCGAGTTTTGCCCCAAATTGAGCTAAGTACATATTTGGAATCTGCAGAATGAGATCTATATATTCTTTTTAGACACTATTTACGTATTCACGACGTAGCCGGTTTTAATACTAAGCATAACTGCAATATCTAAGTCGGTCCTTGATGATTTACATGTCATAACCGAAATAACTATAGATAAGAAAAACTTACCTACGCTATTAAGTAGTTTTACTAACCAAATCTGCAATAAGTATAATTACTGTATTTATTATTAGCATAGTTCGTCATTTGTCATGTTTTTTACTAGGTATTAGTGCAATAAATTTGAGTTATTGCAGATATGACACGGAATGTTATTTACTCTATTAAATAATTTACTAACTATTTCTGCAATAAGTATAGTTATTGCATTTATAATTATCATATTTCGTTACTGTGATTCATGTTTACAAGTTATAAGTACAATAAGCTTGAATTATTGCAGTTATGTTAAGGGATTTTATTACTAATTATGGGAAGAATACTAAAATTGATGTTTTAAGTAGATTTATTGCATCTATTTTTTGTATGATTAAACGAATACAGTACACTAGCGCGATATAAACTGCAATACATTTACCATTTATTGCGTTTATAACTAGCACCACGGGGGTGCGGGGGTACGAGGGGAGTAAAATATTTCGTCCAAACGCCAGTGGCGGCTAGGCATCGATGCGAGTCGGACGATCACAGGCACGTGCAAGCAATTTTTGGCGGTAAGTACCTACCTAACGTATTTATTATTACTTATTTTATGTTTAAATGTCACAGTCATTAGCACCCTATGATGTTACTAGTCAGTGCTAGTGTTTAGTTAAAGACACATATTGTTTTAATTAATTAGTTAGTGACTAACGAAAATATTATTTTGCTTTAAGAACATTGATAAAAACTACTAAAAACTTAGGTACTATTAAACGTAGTTGCAAGGTATATGACGTCATAGTGTCATGTTAGAAGATAAATTATTATTTTTTGTTAGGATTCATGCTTGCATTACGCTCAAAACTTGCTGGTCGCCCGGTACCTCTGTACGGTACCTACCATGTCGGAACGGTTGAGTTTTAATATAATATCATTGACTTTTTATAAATACATTTTTCTTTTGTGGTACCCGGGTACCTACCTAGTTTTCTATTGGGTAGATATCATTTTGTGAATTCTTTTAAAGGTTGTTTTTTTTTTCTTATATTATCACAACGGGATATTTTGGATTTCGTCTATTACTTCAGCAACATTGTTTTTGTTTTGATGTTTTTTTTTTGATAAATCTAGTAGGAGTCACTTAGTACGTACGTTAGTCACGTACCTAAGTACATAATTATTCACCTTACGTTTTATTTGTATTGTAACTTTCGTGAGATATACTAAATAAATTGTCATGTTTTCGGCTTACTCAATTAATAATTAGACGAGGAACTCGACTAGTTTCAAGCCATGCTAGAGGCTCATATTCATGAGCAGCATTTCGCGACCCGCGACGCAGCGACTGTCGCGCTGCAATGTAACACTGTTGCGTCGACCCGGGATTCGAACCCAAAACCAACGCAGCTACCGGCGGGCGAGTCTAGCGTGCCAACAGTGTCACGCGCGCCGCCGTCGCCGATACCACGAGTAGAGGAAAGTGCGCGTGAATCACGGCAGAGGGCGCGCTGGGCCCGCAGATTCAAGTAGCCAGTAGCCAGCGCGACAGTCGCCGCGTCGGGGATCGCGAAATGCTGCTCATGAATATGAGCCTCTAGCATGGCTTGAAACTAGTCGAGTTCCTCGTCAAATTATTACGTGAATACTTAATTTAGGTACTTAATTTCCGAAGACCAGTACATTCTTCCACCATGGTAGAAGGACATATTGGTTTTTGACTGGTTTGGCTGTTCCTAAGCAAATTTTTTTTTTCAGGCAACATCAATCCGAGAAGGGACAAAATTATTTTTTTGGCTACATCACAAAATCAAAACCGAAAACCACATGTTTCTGAACCATTTGAACCTATCAACCACCAGCTGATTCCAAATCCATCAATAATTAAACCGATTGCAGAAAAATCTTTTAGTTCGACCTTTACCAGACATTCTCTAACGTGTTATGAAACCCTACCATCCTCCGATGAAGAATATGAATGCATTAACAGAGCTGTAAATGATTTTGAAGATTCCGACGACAGTGTCCTTGATAAAGACTACTGTCCTGAATTTATACTTTCAGATTCTGATTCTAATTCACCAATTCGTATTAAAAGAAATTTACTTGTCCATAAAGAGACCAGACGTAAAAAGACTGAACGCGAGGAGGCTGAACGTGATGAGAAGATTGAACGGGTGGAGATTGATTGTGAGGAGACTGAACGTGAAGAGCTTGGTTATGAAGAATCTGAACGAGAGGAGATTGATCATGAGGAGACTGAACGTGAGGAGATTGATGGTAAGGAGATTGATCGTGAAGAGACCGCATGTGAAAATAGTGAAGTAATACCTGAAAATGAAAAAGGATTGACTAAAGCGGGTTTACCAAGGAAAAGACGTAGATTTGATGTATCCCTTGCGGATCGACAACGACAAAAAAAAAATGCTAATGAAAAGCTGTCACTCAAACCACCGTGCGATGATAAATGTCGTAAAAAATGCACTACTAAGATTTCTGAAGAAATTAGAAAGGAGATACATGATCAGTACATAAGTCTAAATTGGGAGTCTAGAGGTGTATTCATTAAAGGACTGGTTGAACCGAAGGAAAATAAAACAAGAACCACTAAAGAAGATCGAATTAAGAAAAAAAGAGATGTTTCGTATTACTATCATTTTCAAGTCAAACACGAAAAAATTGATGTTTGCAAAACTTTTTTTCTAACGACCCTTGGTTACAACCCACAAAATAACAGACATATTCACTCGGCACTCAGCAAGGAAGTCAATAATCAAAAAGATAAACGAGGATCATACAATAGCACAAATGTCATAAACAGGGACGTAATCAAGGACCATATACAAAGTTTTACATACATACATACATAACATCACGCCTTTTATCCCCGAAGGGGTAGGCAGAGGTGCACATTCTACCACAGTACAATGTAACACCCACTTTTCACTAGTTGTTATGAGTCCCATGTAATAGGGGGTGAGCCTATTGCCATATACCGGGCACATTTCCAGACTCCGTGCTACTACTGAGAATTTTAAAAAACCCAGTAATACTTTGCCCGACCCGGGAATCGAACCCGAGACCCCTTGCCCGGCAGTCGCACTTGCGAATACTCGGCCAACGAGGCAGCCGTTGGATTAAAACAAAGTTTTAATCCAACAATTTCACATTACCGTAGGGAACATGCCCCTAATAGACTCTATCTGCCGAGTGATATCAACGTAACGATGATGCATCAATGCTTCATTGATAAGTATCCCAATATGCCGATCTCTTTTGAAACATATCGAAAGGTTGTTAAAGAAATGAATATTTCCTTTGCTCATCTCGGGCATGAAGAATGCGAACAATGTGCTCTCTTTGAACCACATACTGAATGTTCTCAGGAAAACTGTGACCTATGTATTCAAAAAAATAAACATAAGTCACGATACACGGAATCTAGAGAGGAATATCAAAAAGACAAAGAGCAAGCTCTTATTGATAAAGACTGCATATACTTTTCTGTAGATCTACAGAAAGTCATAATGTTGCCACGAATGGATCAATTTAAAACTGCGATATTTTGTCCACGTATCATTACATTTAATGAAAGTTTCGTTCCACTTGGAGGTAGTAATAGTACTAATGTTCCTTATGCGGTGCTTTGGAACGAAACTGTATCTGGTAGAAGCCAAGAAGATATCATTTCTGCATTCAGGGCGTTTTTTATTCATAAACGCGACATGAAACATGTTGTTTTATGGGCCGACAATTGTGCGGCCCAAAACAAGAATTGGGCGTTTATGTGTTTTCTGGTAAACATGGTAAATAGTCAGTTGATTGCTGCCGAATCAATTACCATAAAATATTTTGAACCAGGCCATACTTTCATGTCGGGTGATAACTTCCATCACCAGGTTGAAATGGCATTAAAAAAGAAAAAGAAAGTATATGATTTTGATGACTTTGTAGATTCTGTAAAAACAGCCAATTCAAAAAGAAGCATAGTAAAAGTGATGGCAGTATCCGATTTTTATAATTATGAGGATGTGTCGTCTCAGCATAGAATCCGAAACATGGAACCTAGAATCTATCTAAAAGACATCATGGCAGTCAGAGCCGAAAGAGGTGCATTTACATTAAAGCAAAAAGTTTCCCACGTGTCTGATTGGAAAGAACTAGATTTTCTACAAGTAAAAATAATTAAAAACAAACGCTTTCCTGATTTTGCAAGCAAGAATTCATCAAGAGGAATAACAAAAGAACGAAAACAAAGAATAATTGCAGATTTAGTACCTTTGATGCCTGAAACTAGGAGAGGCTTTTGGTTAAACTTACCTGAAACATCCCAAGTTTCGAACCTCGACTAAAACTATTTCATTACTTATAAGTGTTCTTTAAGACTGATTAAAACATTGATCTCAAATTGTGCCTTAAAATAAACACTAAATAACTTTTTTTATTATTTTTAATATTTACAATTGTACTTTAGCTACGATTAAGATATTTTAACAACAGAATATATTTTTGATATGTGTGTGTTGTTTTAAGTGTAGTAACTGTGATTTTACTTGATTTGTAAGAAACTAGAATTAATAAGTAAGATACCAAAGTGATTCCTCCTGTTATAATTGTACTTTTTAGTTTGAAATTAAAACGATTTAATATTACAATTTGTTTTATTTATAAAACTATAAATGCAACCACATTTTTTAAAAAACCTGAATACAGACAGGTATAATGAGTAGCCTTGGCTTTACCGAAGATAGTTTCATAGTGTGAGGTGAGAAGAAGAAAAATAAAGTTTTGCTTAATTCATATCTATATACCTCTAAATAAAAATGTATTTCTGTTCGTTAGTCTCGCTAAAACTCGAGAACGGCTGAACTGATTTTGATAATTTTGGTCTTGATAGGTTCGTGGAAGTCCTAGGGAAGGTTTAAAAGGTGAGAAAAAACGTTTAGGCGGTACGAAGTTTGCCGGGTCAGCTAGTTTGACATAAAAATAGTAGTAATAAATTACAATTTGGCGTTTTAAACTTGTCTCTTTCTAATGATAACCGCAATAAATATTAAACTTAATGCATATTTGGTTAGGAAACAGTTCATTAAAAATTATTCGTTCCTACTTAAAAATGCATCATGTTGGTATCCTAACTATAAGTGCAATAAATAGGTTACTTGTTGCGGTTATGACTAGTAAACATTCTTTCTAAACAGTAATAATACTTAACATTATAGTATTTATTGTTTTTTATAGCGGGAATAAATGGGGAAACAAACATTAAGTACCAGGTAATATACTCTACATTGTTACATATCATGTAGTGAACGTTTCAACTCGATACCATATATAGTGATGGAGATACAAACAAAACAAAAAAAAAATCTTTAACCGCGTTTTTCTCGAAATCAGGTCTAACCTAGTTATTGCACTTTTCGTTAAGACGGCAGATAAGTTCATATCATAATGGCTACAAAATTGTAAATAAGGTATCTATTAAGCTTTTAATGAATAATTTTGTATATTGTAGAAACCTATCAGTACTAATAATACCTAGTTATTTTTTTCTTTTTAGTTTTGACTTTTCGAAATAAATAATTCCTTGTCAAATATAATCGACTAGCTTAATAACAATAATTTAAAAATTAATCTCAAAAATCCCGGATAATGCACTTTAGACTGCGGGAAAATAAACCTAATTAATTACCAGTTAATCTAATGTATAACGAGTATACTATACAAAAAGTAGACACAACTCGATTCTTGGGTTTCATTATTGATAGACAACTCAGATGGAAATACCATATTGACGGACTAAGTAAAAACGTTAGTGAGGTAGCATACGCCCTTTATAAACCCAACCTACCGTTAAATAAATAACAAGGAGACCTTACTCACAGTCACAGCATGTTACGGCGTTGTCGAGTCGGTACTGTGCTACTGAGGTTTGGGATAATCTTCTGGGGTAATTCCACACACAAAGATATAGTCTTCAAACAACGAAAAACGCTGCATAAGGGCTATGTACGGATTTACGGAATAAAAAGTAAGGACAGTTGTAGGCCGCTATTTAGTGAACTCAAAGTTTTAACACTTCCGTCTTTATACATACTTAAAGTTGCATTGTTTGTTAGAAGCAACTTGCACGTGCGCTTATCCGAATATCGTGTCAGAAATCGACGTTATAGTAAAATTTGCATTCATCCATCTAAAACTGCATTGTTGCAAAAAAGCATAATATTGTGTTTAGGTCCTAAAAATTATAACAAAATTGCTAACCTAAATACATACAAGCCTTAATACCGACTCGATCTGTTCGTTCTCCTCGAGTGTTTAATATTCCTACTAACAATAATAATGTCTCAGAAAACAATCCTCTACATAGAATGTGTAAAAACTATAATTCTATTTGCGCTCAAGTGGATAAATTTATGAAAAATCCAGTGCTTTTAAAAAATTCCTTCTGCGTCACAGCGAAACTGAATGAGCATGATATGTGTCGTTGCGCCATTTCTTCAGGTTTGTTGTTCACTCCTTCAGTTGTTCCCTTTTGATTACTTGTATGCTCGCTTATTAGTAATTTCTAGATTCCGTATATTGAACATAATTTGGTACAGAAAAGCGAATTAACAAGTTAGGGAGTTGTTTGTATAACTAAATATAAACAAGTAGGTTATGTACAGGTGTAATTGTACTTCGGGTTCACTCACTATTTATAACTAAGATTGTTGTGTACGGTTTCAATATGTCGTCTGTTTCAATTCGCGCTTTATGCAAGTTTTAACCTAACCCGACGATATATAATTGGTAAGGGATGACGCAGTGCCGGATTAAGCCAGCGCGGGGCCTGTAGCAAATTCTGTCTAGGGGCCCTTGGTTTGCTATCGGTTCTCATTTGGGCATTGACTAAATTTGGTGCCTTTCTTTTTTCTAGCGTCAGTCGATGATCTATGGAAGATATTGTCTGGAATGATATCACAAACGAAATTGTCCCCATATACATATATGAAAGTGAGCCCATAGGGCTCATGTATGGAAATCTCAGTCTGGACTGAGTTATGAGCGTTGAAAGGAGCTGAAGTCAAACATTTTACTTTGGTTTTTTTTATTCAAATCTTATATCTTATTACTATTATAGAGGTATAAAGCGGAAGAGTTTGTTTGTTTGTTTGAATAACTAATCTAATCTCCGTAACTACAAGTCTGATTTGAATAATTCTTTTTGTGTTGGATAGTGCATTTATCGAGAATGGCTATACGCTATAAAACATCACGCTACGACCAATAGGAGCCGAGCAGAGCATGTGAAACCGCGCGGAAGTAGTTAGTTCTTCATATTTTTGTCACAATTCCCAACTTTAAATTGCGTGCAACTGTAAGTCGGGCGCAGGAATACCATATCACACCACAATATATTCATATTGCCAGGCACTAATTTTTATTACCTATTTTCGCTCAGTCGATAACTTGTGGGATGCTTCTAGGAGTTGTGTCATGAAGCTTCATGAGCGTCAGCTATGTTACCAGTGGTGGGTTGAGCGGTGGTAGCCGTGCGAACATCTAATAAAGTGTATTTTGTTTTGCCATTGACTCCTGGTGGGAGACTCATCTACTTTATAGTTCGCATAATCTTTTGTAGAAAGGAAACCGTCGACTTTGTCCAGTGATATACGTCAGATAAGCGTATATTTTTTTTTCATATAATGTGATCAGTCGAAATATAGTCCATCACTTTGTGACTGAATGACGATATCTTTGTACAGAATCTTATGCTAGCTCTACCTCTAGATTAGAGTATTAACTGTAGTTAAATTAGTGACTAATCGGGAGTAGGTCGGGAGAAGAAGACAGAAAAAAAATTTTTTCGTGTTTCGACGATTGCCACTACTCAATGCGCTACACGCCGCAGCTGACAAACATAGCATTTCGTGATAGGGCTCAGTAAAGTATTTTGCGGGTTTTCGACTGAGAGGGTATTGAAACTTACATGAAAATCTGTCATAGGCCATAAACCTTATACATAGGTATAAAGTGAACACGCTAGCCAAGCAATCGAAATGTTTTTTTTTACTTGTGCAGTGGCCAGTTAAAGACTCTGTTATGATTCCGTGGCCTTATAAAAACAAGTGCGAGTCGGACTCGCGCACCGAGGGTTCCGTACAAACCTGCAAGGTTTACAAAGTTCGTTGATTACGACATATTTTGTAATGTAACTAAAAATTTAAGGTTTTCGGAATTTTTCCTTTATGTGTGCTATAAAACGTTGCTTCATGCCAAATTTCAAGATTCTAGGTCGACTGGAAGTACCCTTTAGGTTTTGATTCCCTTGCGAGTACTTGCGAGTTTCAAAATATGCAGCTTAAATTGCTGTTTCTTTTGATTGCGTTGACATAGAAGTTTGATTTTGTTACAGCTTAAAGGTATTATAGACCTGAGTATTTGGTATGAATTTCAATTTAATACCTCTACGCGTTTATGAGGAAATGGGTAGTAAGTTTAAATTATTAAAAAAAATATATTATGTGATGTAACTAAAAATTTATGGTTTTCGTAATTTTTCCTTTATCTATGCTATAAGACGTTGCTTCGTACCAAATTTCAAGATTCTGAGTTCACGGGAAGCACCCTGTAGGTTTTGATTCCCTTGCAAGTGTCGAAAATTTGCGGCATAAACGGCTGTATCTTTTGATTGTGTTGGCTTAGAAGTTTGATTTTTTCACAGCTTCAAGGGACAGTAGACCTGAGTAATTGATATAAATTGATATAAGCTTCATACCTCCACGCGTTCCTGAGAAAAAGAGTCTTGACAGACGGACGGACGGACGGACAGACGGACAACAAAGTGATCTTATAAGGGTTCCGTTTTTTCCATTTTGAGGTACGGAACCCTAAAAAGAGATCCACTATAAGCTTTACTATATTCCTTGAAATCGTTTATAAACATTTATTACAAAATATTTCTGACAAGTAAATGAAGAAATATGTGTTGTGTACGGTCACCATCAACAACATAACAGGAATAATATAGCACTATTTTCACATCTTTGAACTGATTTAACTCGGTTTGGACTGTGTTTTTGATATGAGACCCCATATATTTTTTTGTTTGTAATGTTATTCTGCATCAGTTTTTACACATCCAATAAACTGCCACGAAAAATAAAAAGGCACCACGCTCCATACAAATTTGGTCATTGTCATTTAGGGTATTATTACATAAAACAAACTGTTACAAATAAACTTTTCTGGATTTGTTATGGGCAAATTTAGCGATTACACTTTCAATATCGACTTCTTTAAGCAAGTCATGCTCTATATTCAACATTGTGAAATGATTAAGACGTCCTTGGCCCATAGTGTTCCTTAATTAATTCATTTTTGATTCGTTCAAATCGGGCTCGGTTCGCCCGCCAATGGCACCAACCAAGCGAACAAATAGTTACTTTCCTTTTCTTACACATACAAAATACCGACTATTTGTCTTTTTTCGTTAATTTCGTTAAGAAAAAAAATCAAATTATATGTAGGTTGGTAGTTGTTTTGTAAACAAAACATTTTCTTCATAAGTCTTGCTGTTGAAGTGGTGTTATTACGAAATACCTATTTGAGCGCGGGGCCCCCCAATCCGCGGGGCCCGTAGCATTTGCTACTCTTGCTACGTGGCTAATCCGGCACTGGGCTGACGGCTAGACTATAACTAGTGGTAAGTGAGTGTAAGTAGTATGTTTGTACCAATAACCAAGTAAGATGTATGTTACACAATATATTGTGTTAGTCTAAGATGACTAGTAATAAATGGTAACCGTGTACGGTAGGCGTAAGGGAACGAAGTGAAACGAATGACTGCTGAGAATATACTGTGTTTTATTAATGAAATATAATTAATTTATACACTATTAGGATACAAAGATTATGATAATAGAGGGGACACTACACCTCCCCCTTGAAAAAAAAGGAAAATGCTATTAGCATTTTTCTTGCATACCATAGATAACGTACAATACATGATAATTATGATTACTTAACTAGAGTGATACAATTTAGTTCGGTATTTTTTTTTTTATAACTTCATACAACAAGTGTGTACAGGTGGACTTAATGCCTTGGGCATTGTCTCCCAGTCAACCTTTAAGCAGTGCAGAGATGAAAGTAGCAGGTGATTTAAACCTTTATAAATAGGCAATGTACCAGTGTAATAAATAACAAATCTCACAATCAGAATATTCAATAAACACTAAACATATAGGTATATTTGAAAACTTATACATACTTACATATAACAATAATTATGTATACAATATTAAAGTAAATATATAAATAAAAAATAATGAATATATATAGAAATATATATGTACATTATAAAATATAATACAAAATATTAAATTAAAAGAGGTTTAGGTTTGAGATGAATCTACCAATTGTTGAAGAAAATGCTCCCGAACTTTAATCTTAAAAGCTAAGCGACTGGACGCCGTCCTGACATCCGTGGGTAGTGCATTCCACAGAATAACAGATTGTATGAAGAAAGGTTTTTGTGTATTACATCGGGCTTATTATTTCGCATAATTTCAACATTCGGTGACATATCTTTTATCACAACATATGGTCCAGAATAAATACAATTTAATTTGTTTCCAACCTCATTTTAAACAAGAATCAGATCATTTGGTTTATACACAACTGGATTCATATTTTTATCGTATATTTGCCGATGTATTTCCTGCTGCATCCAGCGCCTATGACACTTCCTATACATTCGGTACAGGAAAGCAAGTAGACCAACTCCCAGAACCAATGCGATTACCGTCAGAATAACCGATCGGCTTCAGTCGATTCAATATCACTAGCTCCCTACAAAGGACAGCACCCTTCGTGTAAGTAGGTACCCACTACGGAACACTTAACCGGGTTGAGGTCTAGTTTATTAATTCGACAATATAGGTACCTACTTTAAGTCGATGGAAATTCGCCTGGAGTGCCAGACCATCGCCAGGTGTCGAGATAGTAGCTGAGAGTTTCATGTCGTCATGAAAGTTTGGATGTATGAAACAATCGTGCAAAGTCATCGCCATAGCGGAGTGTCTGTTATACTATTGAGTCGTGCCACATTGACAAATGAAACCAGATGACAGCACGCGAGTGTCGTAAACAGTAGCGCGAGTCGCGGCCGGCGCCGGCGGCCCGCGTCACCCGCGGCACACGTGTCGCGCCAGAAATAGCCGGAACGAGGTCGCGCGCGGCAGTCGCGGCGCGAGCTGCGCACCGCCACCATGCACGCGCTCCCGGACACGCTCCGAGCCGCCACCGCCGCGCTGCTGGCGCTGCTGCTGCTGCGTGCCGCCGCGCAGGACTTGCTCATCGGTCAGTCGGCGCCCCCGCCCTGTCGCTCGCCACGCGCGTGGCCGGCCTCTCTGTAGCGATACTGTGCCTGCAGGCGTGGTGGAGCAGCCGGGCCGCGCGCTGCAGCTGGCGGCAGCCGTGGACGCGGCGCTGCAGGCTGCTGGCGCCGCCGCCGTGGCGCCGCTCGAGCCCGCCGAGCCGCTGGCGCCGCCGGCCGCCGTGTGCGCGCAGGCGGCCGGCGGCGCGAGTGCGGTCCTGACGGGCGGAGACGCACGCGCCATGCGGCTGGCAGCCGCGGGCGCAGCACGCGCGGCGCTGCCGCTGCTGCTGGTGGAGCAGGCGCCGGCCGACGCGGCGTGGGAAGCGCTGCAGCTATGGCCGCACCCGCAGGTGCTGGCGCAGGCGTGCGCGGACCTATGCCGCGCGAAGGGCTGGCGACGCGCCGTGCTGCTGCATGAGGAAGACGCGCGCGGCGCGGCGCTGCTGGCGGCCGGGGACCACCCGCCGACGCTGCTGGCGCGCCAGCTGCCACCCAGCCACGAAGATGCACTCCTCAGGTCCCAATGGATGTACTATACACGCGCGATAGATCGATCAGTTTTTGCCCCAGATTCAAACAAAGTAATTGTTTCGTAAACAAGCAGCTTGTTTCGGTGCTCACTGCGCGCGGCCGCGGCTAAACATCGTGAGATCTATTCAGTTTTCGGCTCGAATTTCGAAGTACAATGAGTCTGTCTTGGTAATACAATCGTTTTACAAAGAAATAAAATGTTTAAAAGTATAAATAACTTCACCAGTTATTTACATCACTATTGCAAAAAGCAAATTTCAAAAGCGCATTAGCAGTTCAGCACTCATAGGTCGTATATTATCAAAACATCACGCTAACTTTGTCTCGTCGGGTGGCGCGGGCGGTGCGAGTAGTGCGTGTGCGTGTTTCCGTGATATTTTTTTACTTTTAATACTTACATCTTGAATTTTTTGTTTTTACGTTGTACATCGAAAGCAGTGGCGTCGCTACCTAAAGGCTAGGCGGGGCAGGGCCGGCCAGTTCCCGCTTCTCTGGAAAGCGGGCAAACTGGTCCTCGTGCGGAAGACGGGGCGCCCTGCGGACTCTCCCCCCTCCCTTCTGATTTTCCCCCCTTAAAAAAAAAAAGGCGGGGCAGCCCCGGGGCCCTCAAGCTCAGGGGGCCCTCGAATCCTTACCAGGATACTCGATCAAATTGAACTTTTGAAAACTAAATACAAACGAAAAGTAAAAACTAAAAAGGAAAAAAATAACTATTGTTGGTAAATTTTAAGGAAAAAATCATTGAAAAAAAAAATTTCTATATAATATTGTTCATTCATCTCTTTCGCAAAACTTTAAGCATTCCGACAAAAATAATCTTCTTTCACTCGAGAACACGTCACACTCTGGCGGTGAATCAAGGAATCGGTTTAAAAGTTTCATCGTGCGTGGTAACGGAGATATAGTTCTACTGACTGTTCTGCAAGATGGTGCAGCAAATAACTGGTGCTTTCTGTTGCGACAGTAATTGTCAGGAGCAAAAATACGAAGGAACTCATCGTGCAATTCGACCGTGAACAATTTTGTATGTTATTAAAATTTGTTGCATTATGTCCTTAGTCTCTGCCTACCCCCATGGCAGAGAGGCGTGAAGTTATATATATATATGTATGTTGTTGCATTTCCCGTCTAACTTTTAGAGAACCATACCCCAAAAAACTGTTAACTTCTGATCAAATGTGACACCTAGGTCTTTAATGTTGACGGCTCTTTCGATAACACTGTCGCCTAGTTTATAATCAGTGCAAATAAGCCGCCGCATTTGACCAATCGTCACCACTCCACACTTGCTCAGATTGAATTCCATTTTATTTTCCCTACCCCATTCAGATATCGCGTCAATGTCATCCTGAAGAGACATACAATCCGATTCTAATTTCAGCAAATATTTTTAAGTCATCGGCGTACGTAAGACATTTGGAATGTTTGAGCACTAAGGGAAGATCATTTATCATGAGCAAAAACAACATGGGTCCAAGGATTGATCCCTGACCAACTCCAGAGCTTGTATGGTACGGATTAAAATCGTAGATGCCCAATCTAACGAATGGTTGACGATCACGAAGGTAGTCAGCAAAAAACCTCAGGAGTTTTGGGGAAAATCCCAAATGACTAAGTTTTGACAGTAAAATGTCATTGTTCACTCTATCGAATGCTTTCCTATAATCGAAATACAGAACATCTACTTGGCATCGATTATCCAGTCTGGAAGATATGTCGTGCACAAGTGTGAGCAGGTTCGTGTCCACAGACCTCCCAGTCCTAAAGTCATGTTGTTCAGAACACAAATAAGCCTTAACTTGTTTGTATATTTGTTTGTGCATGATGTTCTCAAATATCTTTGGAGGAGCCGAGAGAATTGCGATTGGTCGGTATTCCTTAACATCTTCATGTGTGGTCGGTAACCTATGTTGGATATACGTAGTATACTGGGTCTATATAGCTCTGACTAAACTAAAAAGCATAAAAATAAAAACAAAAACTGCGTTTGAAAAAACCGACTTCCAAATTCAAAACTTAAAAAAAAAACGTAAAAACTAAAAAGCAAAAAAAAACTATTATTAGTCATACGTACTTATAGGTTACCCACCCACTGATAGGTTAGAAGTCGGTGCCACAAGCACATAACAAAATATAACTTAGGTTATGTAGTTAGTCATGGTTATAATCTGTCATAAAATTGTACACATCTTAGGTAGGTAATATAAGGTATTTGTTACGGGTTTAACTTTTGTTTAAAACTTGTGGCACCGACTTCTTACCTATCAGTCAGTGGGTGTGTTCTAGATTGCCCGCGTGTTCACAGAAACCTTCTGCTGGTGTTGAAGAAGTCGGGCTTCACGAAGTTCATAGTGTGGTGCGAGGCGGAGTGCGCCGTGCGCGTGCTGGACGCGGCGCAGCGCGTGGGGCTGCTGGCCGAGCGCCACGCCTACATCGTGCTGGCGCTGGACCTGCACACGCGGCCGCTGCACGACTACAGCCACGGCGGCGCCAACGTCACCGCGCTGCGCCTGTTCGACCCCGAGGCCCCCGAGGTGGCGGCCGTGACGGCGCAGTGGCGCGCCATGTACGCGGAGCGGCTGCGCGCGGCCGCCGGCGCGGAGCTGGCGGAGCGCGCGCCCGAGCTGGGGGAGGCGGAGCGCACCGTGGCGGCGCCGCCCACGGCGCTGCTGCTGGCGCACCTGGGCGCGGGGCTGGCGGCCGAGGCCTGGCGCCGCCTGCAACTACCGCCCGCGGCAGCCGCGGACTGCGAGCTCGGTGCCGGCGCCTTCCACGCAGACACATTGCTCAACTACCTCCGTTCGGTGAGTAGTATTATCTCAGTCAGCGTAGATATTGTTCATCTCATTCTATTACGTAGGAAGCGTGTGGCGGGCATGTAGAGAAGGTCATTTTGAATAAATGATTTGATTGTTGTTTACGTGTCGTGGGTGCGTTTACAAACATACAAGTTCACATACACATGACATCCAGACCAGAACAACAATTTGTGGATCACACCAAAAGTTGCTCCGTGCGGGAACCGAACCCGTGACACGTTGCGCTGTAGCCGGTAGCCCAAGCATTACGCTTTTGAAACTAAATCCAGTTTTCTATTGACTACACTACGACTGAAAACAAAATCTGACACTAATTTACTAGCTATTTTAAAACGAATCATATTTCTGTCAGTATTAGTATTAATCAATGTTTATGTATTGACAACAAATTAAAATTAAAATCACTTAAAATATCAAACACCAAGCGGTCACCGGTGACCGCAACTTATTGTTCTATAATTGTGTCTTTAATGACGGTACTCAACGAGTTTAATCAAACCAGTATAATTAAGTATGTATTGATTGTTTTCGTAGTTAGTTCGGGATTTTTGAACAAAATTAAATATGTTGGATATCTCAGAAACTAGCCTGTAAGCATGGGCGTAGCCACACTGGGGCAAGCTGGGGCACTTGCCCCACCCTGGGCCCTGGCTCTGGCCCATATGGTGTCTGATTAAACAATGTTTTTTTTACTAACTCTAACTAACAACATCAACAATCATACTATCCGTAAGTAATTGCACAAAAAAATTGTCGACTTTGAAAAGAGCGCGATCAAAACAAAATGCACGCTCGAGTTCCCGAAGGTGCGCGCGTCATTTGAAAGCGAGCCGTATTCCCTAAAAGAATGGGTACTATGTGGCGTAGTGAGCCGAGCTGTCCACTCATTCCTGCGCCCCGCGAAGCGCAGACTAAAATCTTCTATGGCTCGTGGCGCGATTTGTATTGTTTGCTTGTTTTGTTTAATTTTAATTTTCTAGTTGATCTTATTTTTAATTTTTGTAAATTAAGTGATAGTTTCCCAAGCGAGGCTGAGATGTGGTATAATTTGTGGGAAGAAAAAAATACGGACATTAATGCATTGAAGGAGGTGGAACTGGTAGATGTGATCAAAATTTCGGAAATGCAATTTGATCCTAGTGTTCGCTATTTTGCTTGCCCAGCCATGTATGACCTGTACAATGGAACGATCGTTTAGCACATTACGGCGGGCCAAATGTGGCTTCGCTTAACCATGAGCGAAAATCGTTTAAGTGGCCTGCGTACATGCAAAGTGTGCCCAGAACAAGGGTCTCAGAAACGGAAAATAATTTTTTAGAAAAAGTGCTTAACAGGTTCTGCCAGAACAAACGCCGTCTTCTCTTGAAGTAATATTACTCATACATAATATACTTAGTAAAAACTTTAATTTATAAACACCCAGTATTCACAAATAAAACTATGAAATCTGTCCTGTGTGTGATTGTTTATTTTCTATACCTGAAAATATAAACCTCTCAAATTAAGAGATTTTTTTAATGGATATTTATTATGAATAATACAAGCCCGCCATAACCTTCCGAAACCGCTACAACAGCAGTGCACCAGGATCTACAGTAGATACAACTATGAGAACACCGGAACACTGAAGTCCGGCGCGTCCCAGGGACATGAGTAACTGTCTTGGTTCCCGCAACGAAGTGAATCAGAAGAATATCTTCTGAGCATATCTTATAAGAGGAGAAGAAGAAAAAAACTATAGTTTCCACTTCCCTCGGTGAATTAAATTACTGCAGGAGACAGAATGAATTAAGCCTAAAGGCACAAAGAAGAAACTGTACAACTGGGTGAAGCCCAGTCGCCAAGCACCACGGAAACTAAGTGGGTCCTATGTGTGAGCTGTTATAATTGCTTCCAATAATAGGTATGGCAAAAGTGCCTAAACGCGCGGAAATTTGTTCTAGATTCCACAAGGTCCGTATAATAAGCTACACCTGACGAAACAATTAAATTATTTAATATAGTGTTACGTACATATTGCCAGAGATCACACTCCCAGAGTATGTGATGGGCCGACTGCTCGTATTGCAACTCCACTGTCGAACATTGGCACCATGGTGAATCAATAAGTTTAAATGAGAACAATTTGCTTTTAAAGTTGCCGTGGCCAGTAATAAATTGGGCAACACAGTGATCTACCTCCAACCATGTCCTCTCCAGCCGCCAATGCACGGATGGGAAGAACTGATATAGGTGGCGGCCCTTGATAGAAGATGCCCATCTACACTGCCATTCAGTTATAAGCTCATCCCAAACGTCCGTTATTGGCTTAAACAATATAGCAATTTTATTTCGATCACGTTGTGCTAGAAAGCTTACTGACAAATTAGGTCTCGCACACACACATAGGAGCACGTCGCTGCACCTCAAGACCTACTGAAAGTACGCCCGCGAGCACAGGTAGGGCTTCAGTGCTAACCGTCCTATAAGCCTTACACAGGAAAATCAAGGCTAGACGCTATTGTGGCCCTATCAGCCCAGACAGGTGGCCCGTAGCACACGCATCCCAGGTAGGTTGCTCCGTATATGATCCAGAACGTAAGAAAAGAGAGACCCCAGGTGGCTTTTGAAATTCGCGTCAGCGAACTTTTTCTTTTTGGCTTTCTCACTAATAGCCTTGATATGTTCAATGAAAGAAAAGTTTTATTCCAAAACTAGACCGAGATAGCAAACCGACTCCTTTCGTTTTACGGAAACATTGTTAAATTTAATAGACGGCCATGACTTTAGATTTCAATAGCTGGTAAGTTTTATGGGGTGTAAAAGTCAAGCGATTTCGTTCGCCCCATCGCGAGATCCTACGGAGACAGTCTTTAGCCAAATTTAAGAGATTAACAAGTTTGAGATTAACGGCTTAAGGTACAAAAAACCGGAGGGCCACCGCCCTCCCCCGGGGGATCTTTTTTTCATGGGGGGAAAATCATCGAATGACTGCTCCCGCTTGGGTGAGGCGGGAGGGAGTGTCAGACTCTTACTGACTAAAAACCACCCCGTTCCTTCTCCTGTACGTCGAGCCGGAGCCCCGGTTACCCGTTAGGTTCTCCGCGACTCCGAATCGGCTCCCCCGGGGGATAGGTTGGCTGCTGCCCCACCCTGAGCCCAAAGCTGGCTACGCCCATGCCTGTAAGGTCCAGTTAGATCCTTACACTGTAGTTTTGTAGTTGTAGAAGGTGTAGTGTAGTAGCTCACAGAAAAGATGACAAGTTATGTTTGGTAAAAGTTACAAATAACGTTGTCGTATTTCTTTGCTTGACGTTGGTTGGTAGATAAAGTACTACTACTACGATTAATGTAATACGCTAAATTATATATGCTATGCATTGGGTGACGCGCATTCAATATTGCTGCGTCGACTATACGTGCTGTGTGCGGTTATGGAACCGTACATAGCCACTTTCGTACTATATTATCACCTCCCGAAAGGAATACGTCGAGTTACAAGTCACCCTGTGTTCGGGGTTGGATCGAGATAAAGTTAAAGGAGATAAAAGATAGAGTCAGTTTAGGATAAATTCACTGTATTGTCTGTTTCCACAAATATAAGATTAAGATTTATTTAACTAGGATGAAAGGTGAACGATATAGGATTATGAGTCACGCGCACGGTATGTCACCAAATTACGGACTGGCTTATTGCGGTGTAAGTGCAATATTATAAACGATGGAGACATATAGAGCGAGTGGCGCAATAATGCTGACCCAGGTAAACTTACTGTACGGTGGTTGACTCGTACATGCTCCCGGGGCAAAGATGGGGGTTAGTAGGGTAGAAATGGAGATGAGATTGACAAGATGATGAACAATATTCAATTTAACAACTATATGATAGGGTTGATGATTAGTAGCGATAGATTAAACATATTTTGAACAATTAGAAGTCATTGCTAGAGCTTAGATCGGGGAGGGAAAATACGCGGAAAATAGGAGACGAAGCCTTATCATTTGTTTGTAAGCACTCACTAGATTTAATACGATTTTTGCGGTCACTTTGCACAGGTTGACTAAATTGACTTTTTTCCCTACGATCACAACACTCACTCACTGCACTTTTCAATTTGACTGATTTTGATTGCCTTTGTTCCCTAACCTCACTACACTCACTTGTAACTTTAACACTTTCTCTCACATTTCTGGGATATGAGGGGATCGAAGTAGATGCCTCTCCAGCAGGCTCCGGAGACTCTCGACATGCTGACCTCCTGTGACGTCGCCAACAGTATACTGCCGCCATTATCAGGATTCCAACGATTAGAACATATAAGACACTATAATGATGTACGTCGTGATATGATATTTTAGCACTCAAAGGTTCAGTTTGCTTCATAATCTCAATTTGTTTCTGTATTTCTTCAAATTGTCGTATTATTTCAGAATTATTAGGATTAATTTCAGGGGATTCAGGGATAGATATGTTAAATATATGATTAATAGGTGAAATTTGTGGTGCAACAATTCTTGCACCAATACTCATTTTGCTAGACAACCTTTTAGTAGACTGGACAACGAACTGGTTCGTCTTTATCATACAGCCTTCTTCCACATTCAACAGACCTGCATTTGTCAATTTAACGGCGGTAGTTTCGCTATCACAGAGAAGTTTAAAGTTGCATTCATTGCAACAAAAATAGTAATATTTATGGTCCGCTGTCAATTCCTTCCAAATGTTTTTACATGGGGTTCCAGTAATTTCACAGGTTCTTGTGTGTGGGATCGTTTCACACAAACTGTGATCATCCTTTAAAATATTTATAGGGTTTTTAGTATGACATAAGACCATGCCAGGACTTTGTTTTATACAAGACTGGAGCTCAGCCTCAGAAAAGGTTACGTATGAATCCTTTCTGAGGTTAATGGCAGCAAAACTTGAGATAACCTTCACATGTATCATATCGTGATTCAAAATTCGTGGAACTGGAATCAGGTTAAAGATTTCATAAAGGTCTCTTTCGATAAGCGGTATTCTTATTTCAATAATTAAGTACTTACTATAGTATTTAGTCCGCACTTTTATTAGGTTGTAGAGATCTTTGAGATTCAAATGGTTGACAGGAAGTGCCATGTCTTTAGGGATATGTGCTGCTATAGAACTTAATTCCGTCTTCAGCTGTTTAGGAGATATCAGATGGAAGTCCAATTTTCCATTATAAATATTAGTTACCGTATCAAGAATGGAGTCTTGTATTTTCCTAAGGCTATACAGTAAATTATTCGCCGTCATGGCGGATGCTAAGAAGTCGGTAACTAGAGTCATGTTTTGGACGTGGCGATGAAGATCTTGATAGGATTCTTTGAGATAAATAAACTTTTGATTTATTGATTTGTGATGTTTGCTCGCAGCTTTTTCCATTCTTTTCATCAGATTAAATTCAGCTTCTACGATTGAGGTTTGGTTTTTCCAGAGGTTGTACAAATGTTTATCATTTTCCTTCAGAAGGTCGATATCTTGTGCGTATTTCTCCGCAAAACGCTGATCTAGCACGCCAAACAAGCTATTAGCGACGTAGCCTACTCCGTCTATTAATCCGCGACGCCGGCGCCGCCGCTCGTCTCCAGTTACAAATGATTCATTCATTGTCACCATACTATCATAGTGTTTAATTTCATCGAACTCGTGCCTGAGTTGTAAGATGATACCGTCGCAAGGTGTGTGTTCTTTGATAGTGGAGCATAAGGTGTCAAGATAGGTAATATACTTCTCGAGTGCTGACGTGCCTTCTTTGTAGGGATATGTGTCATAATAAACAATTAAATGCCAATCGTCTCGTATTAGATGCATATTTGAGATTTTATCGAAATAAACGCTGTTGTTGCTCAAAGGGGTGAAACTATAAGTGGCTTGAGATACATTTATTAGTGTCAAGAAGAACAGCGTTAGTGATAGAGCTATAGTCGAGAATGAGATCCGTTTTGTACTTTTCTGCCTTGGTTCCTCATCCTTAATCTTCGTATCACTAATAGGATCACTGTCTCTGTCGGCTGGTAATATACATAGTTTAACAACAGGCCGCTTTATTAAACCATTTTTGGTTTTAAGGGTAACAACTCTGACGTGTCCGTCCGAACCAGGATGAAGTTCAACTACCCGCCCTAGAGCCCACTTCCCAGGCGGGAGGTTTTCATCTTTGATGATAACAATATCATTGAGACTGAGATTTTTCTGAGATTGCCGCCATTTAGATCTAGTGGATAGCTGCGTGAGATATTCGTTCTTCCACTGGACCCAGATATCTTTATAGATTTTTTGTACCATGTGCCACCGAGTTCTAAGATCATTTTCAGTTTCAAAGATTGTTAAGGTGGGCCCACTTGCGAGGAAGTGTGCCGGGGTTAAAAAGTCTATGTCTTCAGCATCCTCCCTCAAAGGACAAAGTGGTCGAGAGTTTAGGCAGCCCTCGAGTTGAGATAAGAGCGTACTATACTCTTCGAAGGTGAGTTTTTGCTCCCCAACAACACGCCTAAGATGATGTTTTAAACTTTTCACCGCGGCTTCCCAAAGCCCGCCAGCGGAAGGCCATGACGGAGCATTAAAATGCCACTCAATGTTCATTTCTGCAACGTTCGACAAAGTTTCTTGACTTGATAAAATTTCTGAGATATCTGCGTATTCTTGTTTTAGGATTTTGTTGGCTCCAATGAAGTTAGTCCCTTGATCACTGTAGATGTGCCCGGGAACTCCTCTTCTGGCTGACATACGCCTGAGCGCTGCAATTAAAGCCGACGCTGTGAGATCAGATACAAGTTCTAAATGTATGGCCTTTGTAACCATACATATAAATACTGCCACGTATCCTTTATCAGTTTTGATGCCACGACCTTTGTTCACTTTTACCAGAACGTGCCCCGTATAGTCAATACCGGTATGATAAAAGGGTCGACTAGGATTCAACCTGGATGAAGGTAAGTCCCCCATGAGTTGATGTTTCAGAATGGGATCATGTCTCCTACACTTTACGCATGTTCTTAATCGTCTTTTTGTAGCACGATTCCCTCCAATTATCCAATATTTCTGTCTGATGAATCCACTTGTCATTTTCAATCCACCATGAAATACTAACTTATGGGATTCGTCTATTATGAGATCAGCTAATTTAGTTTGACTTGGGATAATAATGGGATGTTTCATTTCGGGGTCTAAACTTGAATGTTTTATTCGTCCACCAACGCGAAGTACTCCGTGGCTGTCCAAGATAGGATTGAGACTCAATATCAGGCTTTTTTTGCTTAAAGGTTCACCTTTTTCAAGTTGAGATATTTCTTTGAAAAAGTGTTCTTGTTGCACATGTTTTATTATCATTTCAGTCGCTCGTTTGAGGTCATATAAGGAAAGGTAGTTTTCACGCTTCTTCTTGTTAATCAATATGTCATTGAATTTGTTTACATAAGCTAAAACTCGAATGATTTTCTTGTAACTATTGTACTTCTGCAATAATTGTTTTATAACTGAATTGTTAGAATCAGCAGTAATAGTGTTTACTAAATGTTTCTTTCTGAGATCTTCAGTCGTTTCATACGAGATAGGTTCAGGATTCTTTTCGGAATTGTATTGAGGTAACCAATCGGGTCCATGCCACCAAAGTGAATGATTTGCTAATCGGGATGCAGTCAGACTGCGGCTTGCGCAATCTGCGGGATTTTCTTGGGATTTCACATACCGCCATTTGTCTTTTGGGATCGTTTCGCAAATTATTTTCACTCGATTGGCAACAAAGGGTTTCCATTTTTCTGGTTCTCCATTTATCCATCCTAGTACTGCCATAGAATCTACCCAGCCGTAAACTTGGATTTTGAGATCAGATAAGGATGAGATTATTTTGGCCATAAGTTTTGATAGTAAAAGAGCTCCACTAAGCTCTAAGCGGGGTATAGATTGAGATTTTTTCAGAGGTACCACTTTAGATTTTCCAGCAATAAGGGTTACGTGTGTCTTGTGGTTTCGTGTAATTTTACAATAAACAACACAAGCGTATGCTTTTGTGCTGGCATCGCAAAATCCGTGAAGCTCAATTATATCATTTTCCGTGGTTTTTATCCATCGAGGTATTTTAAATTGAGATATATAAGGTAAGTCGGCCTTTAATTTATTCCATTCCAGGGCTGTTTCTTGTGGAATCGGTTGCTCCCAACTCAATTCCGTTTTCCATGTCTCTTGAAATAGGATTTTGAATTTTATCGTGACTGGTGACACCCAGCCTAAGGGGTCAAAAATTCTTGAGATTTCAGACAAGAATTGTCGTTTTGTTGGGATGTTACAGATGAAATTTCTATGGGATGAAATGTAAAATAGTCTTCTTTTGGGTTCCAACGAAGACCTAAAGCCTTTGTGGACTCTGGCTGTTTAAAATGAAATTCTTCGTCTTGAGGATTAATATGATCGTCTAAAAGTTCTGGCAGATTAGAGCGCCATTTTCTAAGATTGAATCTGCCTGACTTTAGAAGATGAATCATCTCAGCTTTGAGATGTTTAGCAGCTGTCGCAGTATGTGCTCCATGCAGGAGATCGTCCATATACAGAGAGGTTTCTAAGATATCAGGAGCACAACTATTAGGATAGTTTGGCCTTTCATCGATGGCAAGTTGTTTAAGTGTCATCATGGCCAGGAAAGGTGCGGCCTTTGTACCGTAGGTGACAGTCGCTAGCTGATATTCTCGCAAAGGCTCGGATTGATGATTTCGCCAAATAATTTTCTGGTACTTTTGATAGTCAGGATGTATCCAAATATTACGAAACATTTTTTCAATATCGGCCGTAAATGCATATTTAAACTTTCTCCATTTCAGGATGAGATTTAAGAGATCGTGCTGCAGATTCGGCCCCCTGCACATAAGATCGTTAAGACTGTGACCTGTAGAGGTTTTCGCAGAGGCATTAAAAACAACTCGTAATTTTGTAGTTGATGACTCAGCTCGAAGTACACCATGACGTGAAAGGTAGCAATCTTTGTTTACGTTGACCTGTGTCGTAGCGGGGATCATATGACCGAGCTCTAAATACTCGGACATGAACAACTTGTAATCACGCGCCAATTCGGGTTGTTTAATTAGTTTTCTTTCTATTTGAAAGAATTGCGCAATGGATTTATTTTTAGATTCACCCAACTTCTCTTCAAAATTTTCTTTAAAGGGTATTTTCACGACGTAGCTGCCGTCTTCGCGCCTTGAGGTGGAACATTGAAAGAAGTCGATGCAAGCCTGATCCTCTTGCGATATTGATGAGGTTTCGCGAATATCCTCCATTTCCCAGAACTGTTGGATATCGGTGAGATTGTTTAGGATCATATTGCACTGAAATGTTTTACAGTTACCGCTTAGGATCCATCCCAGCTGTGTCTGTTGGGCAATGGGTAGCGTTCCCTCAGAACGGCAGACACCATCCAAAAGGATTTGGGAATAAACATCAGCGCCTAATAAGATGTCAACTGGCTTACTTTTGTAAAATTCTGGATCAGCTAGGGTTATTTGATTAAGTATTGGCCAGTTAGGTTTGGTGTAGGTATGACTAGGTAAATTCTTGACTAGTCTTTTCATTATAAATGCGTCACTTTCGAAAGTGAAGTCATTAATTAACGACATGCACTTAATAGTCATCATGCCCTTACAGCTATTTTCATTGTTTCCAATTCCAGAGATAAGTCCAGTACATTTTTGACGACGCAACTTCAAAAGCTGTGCGGCCCGTTCTGTGATGATTGAGACCTGAGATCCCTGATCTAGAAGAGCTCTCATTTTTTCGTAAGATCCGTCAGCTGCTTGAACCTTGATAATTGCTGTCGCGAGGAGTATTTCCGTAGGATCATTTTGCATAGATACTAAGGTGTTTATATCTTGTTGAGGTTGCAATTTCGTAATAGTGGCTGTGCTCGGCCCCAATCGCGACGCATCCGATGTAGCATTTCTTGACGTAAAACAGTCGTGTAGAATCGTATTGTGCTCTTTATTGCACTCCTTACACTTTAACTCCGAAAGGCATTTTCTACCTTCGTGATAGTGCAGACAGTTGATGCAAAGGTTTAAATTTGCAATTGCGTTTCTACGAGCCGTCGGATGCATTTTTGCCAACCTTTGGCAATTATAAATGCGGTGATCGCTTGCATTGCAAATAGCACATGGCTTACGTCTTTCGTAGTTTTTCCAATTGGACTTTGCCGATTGCGAAATGACCTGGTTTGTTGAATAGGTATGATTTGAGGTATTGTTATTATGTTTGGAACGAAAATTAACTCCTTTTGAATTAGATTGTTGGTAATTGAGATAGCCTTTGAATGACGATGAAGATGCGTGTTGGGGTTGATAAGACGCCTTTTGCATAAACGGTTCTTGTTTCTTCCGTGAAGTTTCCAGTGACGTAAACTTATTCTCCAAAAACAGGAGAAATTCTTCCAATACTGGCAATTCCTTTGGAGATTTCAATGAATCTATGTAGTCGTCATTGGTTTCAGGGTCTAATTTATCCGCTAGGATACATACAAGGAATGGATCCCACGTAGATACATCTATTCCGAGATTTCTTATAGCGTTCACGCTTTCGTATGTTGTGTCGTGGATCCGCTTCAGATAACTTACTGATTTTTGCTGAGATGTCGGAATATTTAGAAGGTTTTTGAGATGCGATATAAAAATACGACGCTTATTGTCGTAGCGATGTGTCAAAATATTCCAAGAGACGAGGTAGTTATCTGAACTTATTTGAAGATGTTGAATTAATTTCTCCGGCTCGCCTTTGATCTTACTTTTCAGAAACTGCATTTTTTGGGCGCTTGATAAGGAAGGATTATTATATATAGTTTCCGTAAAAAGATCTTTAAAAGAGATCCAAGTGGTATAGTTCCCTTCAAAGGTAGTTATTTCCATTTTTGGAGTCGATTTCTCAATATGAGCTACCGACCACATCTTCCGGTTAATTTCCCTTTTCAGTGTTTTATAATATTTCTCGTAGTTAGAGAATTGCTCTTCGTACTGTGCGTTAGAGCCGTTGAGCTCGTTGTCCAGTTCCCAGTGTAGGGTGTCTATAGCTGTCCAACGAGTTTTTAAGGTTTTTAGGATATCTTCAAACTCCCACTTTTCAGAGATGAGGTTGAGATCTATGTCACCAGCTTCTCTTGAAAATGCCCTAAAGTTCGTTGCTTGTTTCTTTAACAGTTCTTCTATATTTAAGTTATCTTTCGGAGGATTATTTTGAGTTAAGGGGTTCGGGGTTTGAGAGGTTGAAGATGGCTGAAAAGTAGGGGGTTTCAAAACAGGGGTTTGAGGTCTGTCCGCGGAAGGTTTATAATTCTGAAAGGCTGTTTTAATATTGCTATATTTCACTTTCATCTGTTCGTACTGATCGGTAGTGAAATACGCATGAGATCGATCACCAAACGACAACAAATTCATGTGGTTGTTGTGAAACTCGGTAAAATATTGTTCTAGGTTTTCTAATCGTCGACGTAGGTAGTCGGGGGTCTTCCTATCTGCTCCATCTTTCTTGAAGTTGGAGTAAAGTCTATCTACACCTTCAATGATTTGCTGCTGAGTAGCTAAAATGTCTTCCATTGTAGCCATTGCAAAAGGAAGAAAAAGGATACCTTACTTGTAGGGTTTTTTCGGGGTCGAACGGTCTGACAGGATGAGATGCGTGGCGACTTCCTGGACACCAGGAATGATCAGGATTACGAGGTGAAGTGGCGTCCTCCTAGGCTCCGAGATCACGAGATAATACCCACTGTATCTTCCAAGGGTTCTGATTGCATTCAACGAAACCGGTAAACGCGCACACCAGGAACAAAGTACGTTATTTTGAACACGCGTTTCGTTTCCGTTTAGCGGCTCGAAGGACCAATGTTCGGGGTTGGATCGAGATAAAGTTAAAGGAGATAAAAGATAGAGTCAGTTTAGGATAAATTCACTGTATTGTCTGTTTCCACAAATATAAGATTAAGATTTATTTAACTAGGATGAAAGGTGAACGATATAGGATTATGAGTCACGCGCACGGTATGTCACCAAATTACGGACTGGCTTATTGCGGTGTAAGTGCAATATTATAAACGATGGAGACATATAGAGCGAGTGGCGCAATAATGCTGACCCAGGTAAACTTACTGTACGGTGGTTGACTCGTACACCCTGTATATACATATGTAGCCACACTAGCCATAGCACAAGCTACAAGGATTTAGACCATCGGTTAACAGAAACCAAGAAGCAGACAGCTCTGAAAAGAGCTATATTATTCAACGTTTTTGACCACCTCTGTTAACACAGACAGCTCTGAGAAGAGCTATTTTATTTCACGTTTTTGATATGCTCTGTTAACACAGAAAGCTCTGAAAAGAGCTATTTTGCTGAACGTTTTTGATCCTCTGTCTACAAGAGACGAAGTAACTCGCCGACGCCGCTGCCAGTATCACGCGCCGACCATCGCGCGTAGGTATCGCAGCGCGGCACGGCGCACGGCGTTTACATCTTCACGGCTCGACGGTCGCAGGAGGAAAGGACAGAGGCACGCGTTACGCAATATTTATAGCGGCGCGAAACTCAGCGCGCGGCGCTGCGGAGGCGCGTCCTCTTTGCACGGACCTCACACTCATCGACTATCTCGCTCTTTTATCGGCTATCCTTTTCTTTCCATTGTTCACGATGTAAACAAAGTTCTGTCCTAAATAGTGTAACGCTATTGGCTATAATTTAGGCGATGTTATTGGTGTACAAATTTCTAAATTTTATTTATTTTTAATTTAATAGTTTTAATTGGTTAATGTACAGAATTAGTTGTAAGTAGCACTAGTACCAATTTTTGTATAAAAACAACCACCTCCGGCTAATAAATACATTCGTTCTACGACAACAAGTTGTTTCACTAATAACAACCGATCTCCAAAGTGGTGACCCCGAGCAAGAACAGCAAGAAGAACAAATCCCTGCTGGAAGAACGAATCCCTGCTGGAAGAAAATTAATTATTATCCAACATCAAGATGGCAAATCCCTGCCCGACGGAAGACCTAACCCACACCGTAGCGAAGACGGAAACAGCTGGCATATCCCTCACAATGCGCATTCCACCATTCTGGCGTGACCGACCACGTCTATGGTTCATTAGCTTCGAAGCAGCTACCAACGACATGAAGAAGGGACAGGCTCAGCTCGCCCAGATGGTCATCGCACAGCTCGAACGTCAAGATATCGAGCAAATCATGGACCTCAACCGCGCTTATCAACAACTCAGTGTGCGAGAAGAAGACGTCGAGAAGACCGCTATCATCACGCCAATGGGACTATTTGAATTCCCACGTATGTGCCCCGGTTTGAAAAACGCGGGACAAACGTTTCAACGCTACATACATGAAGTACTACGAGGATTAGACTTTGTTTTCCCATTTATCGACGACTTACTACTTGCATCTGAAAATGAAACTCAACATCGAGAACATCTCCACACCGTATTAAAACGCTTAGAAGACAACGGCATTACCATCAACCCCGCTAAATGCAACCTAGGCAAACCTGAAGTACAGTTCCTAGGTTACACCGTATCAGCTGATGGAATCAAGCCGCCGCAACACAAAATCGAAGCAATCACTAATTACCCGAAACCAACGAACATCGAAGAACTAAGAAGATTCCTCGGCATGATCAACTTCTATCGTGATCACGTACCGAACGCCGCATCGAAGCAAGCACCACTAAATGCCTACCTACACAACGTCAAGAAGCGCGATAAGACTCCGATCACGTGGACCGAAGAGGCGACGCAAGCATTCGAGCAATGTAAAGCTAGCATCATAAACGCAGCTCTACTCGCTCATCCATCTCATCACGCAACACTCGCCTTATTCTGCGACGCATCAGATAACTCTGCCGGTGCCGTACTACAACAATACCTACATAATACGTGGCAACCGCTCGGATACTTTTCCAAGAAATTCAACGACGCGCAGAAGAAATACTCCACTTTCGATCGAGAGCTACTTGCAATGTACATGGCAGTCAAACATTTCCGGAAGATATTCGAAGGTCGCCATCTCATCATATTCACCGACCACAAGCCGCTTACATATGTGATGTCCAAGACTCAATCAAATTCTGAAACTCTGAGGCGAACAAGACAGTTACTATTCATCAGTGAATTTACCACCGACATTCGACACGTGAGCGGCAAAGACAACATTGTTGCCGACACCCTAAGCCGCATAGAATCCATCACATTCCCATCTGCAATCAACTACAACGACATAGCGAGTGCGCAAGACAAGGACAGCAACATTAAACAACTGTTATCACAAGAAAACGTAACTTTGAAGAAAATACCTATACCTAACAGCGACATCGAACTATACTGCGAAACATCGACCTCTTATGTACGCCCGTACATACCTAAACCATATAGAAAACAAGTATTTGACAGTGTACACAACATCAGTCATCCCGGTACACGCACGACTCGCAAACTCGTTACTCAAAAATATTTCTGGCCATCAATGAACGCAGACATCGGTTGCTGGACTCGAACCTGTATACTTTGCCAGAAAAGCAAGATACAACGTCATACGCACTCGAACGTCGGATCTTTCCCGCCAACCGAGCGATTCCAACACCTACACATTGATATCGTCGGACCACTACCTACAACACCTCAAGGCCACAGGTACTTAGTAACGATGATCGACCGACTAACTAGGTGGCCCGAAGCAATACCTACCGACGAAATATCAGCTGTTAGAATCGCCGATATTGTGTACCAACACTGGATCGCCCGATTTGGATGCCCGACTACCATCACAAGTGATCAAGGTCGTCAGTTCGAGAGTCAACTATTTCAAAACCTAACTAAACTAATGGGAATCAAGAAAAATCGTACTACACCATATCATCCACAAAGCAACGGCATAATTGAACGTTGGCATCGAACACTCAAGACTGCATTACGCGCCAAACTCGCGAGCGCAAGTACATGGACCGACGTACTACCTACTGTACTACTAGGACTTCGAGCCGCGCTACACTCAGACACAGGTGTGAGTGCCGCCGAACTTACCTACGGCTACAATCTACGTCTACCTGGCGAATTTTTCACTACAAGTACCACCTGCACACCTGCTACTTTGGATTATACCTACGTTGACAACCTACGTAATATAATTCAACAAAACAAACCGCAAGTACCTACGAAGCATCACAGCAGCAATAAAAGCGTATTCGTGCATCAAGACCTACTCACGTGCAGCCACGTATTCATAAGAACAGATGCAGTAAAAAAACCACTTCAATCACCATACGAAGGACCCTACAGAGTGTTACAACGTACTGAGAAGGTATACACAGTACAATTACCCGAGCGTCAAGCAAATATATCAATCGACCGACTGAAGCCTGCATTTATACTCACCGAAGACATTCAAGATACTTTACCTCCAACCTCCAGTACAGTTACCTTCACATTACCTCAACCCAGCGTTACCAAGCAATTACCATTACCTTCAACCACCATTACCGAGAAAACCAGCAAGATTACCAAGAAAACACATGTACCGCAACCAACAGCGACGTCACATCCCGGCGATAAGAAAACTCGCTCGGGCCGTGTCGTCAAACTGCCGGTACGCTTCGCTTGAGGGGAGTACTGTAGCCACACTAGCCATAGCACAAGCTACAAGGATTTAGACCATCGGTTAACAGAAACCAAGAAGCAGACAGCTCTGAAAAGAGCTATATTATTCAACGTTTTTGACCACCTCTGTTAACACAGACAGCTCTGAGAAGAGCTATTTTATTTCACGTTTTTGATATGCTCTGTTAACACAGAAAGCTCTGAAAAGAGCTATTTTGCTGAACGTTTTTGATCCTCTGTCTACAAGAGACGAAGTAACTCGCCGACGCCGCTGCCAGTATCACGCGCCGACCATCGCGCGTAGGTATCGCAGCGCGGCACGGCGCACGGCGTTTACATCTTCACGGCTCGACGGTCGCAGGAGGAAAGGACAGAGGCACGCGTTACGCAATATTTATAGCGGCGCGAAACTCAGCGCGCGGCGCTGCGGAGGCGCGTCCTCTTTGCACGGACCTCACACTCATCGACTATCTCGCTCTTTTATCGGCTATCCTTTTCTTTCCATTGTTCACGATGTAAACAAAGTTCTGTCCTAAATAGTGTAACGCTATTGGCTATAATTTAGGCGATGTTATTGGTGTACAAATTTCTAAATTTTATTTATTTTTAATTTAATAGTTTTAATTGGTTAATGTACAGAATTAGTTGTAAGTAGCACTAGTACCAATTTTTGTATAAAAACAACCACCTCCGGCTAATAAATACATTCGTTCTACGACAACAAGTTGTTTCACTAATAACAACCGATCTCCAAACATATATATGTCGAAGCGTCAACGCATATCAATTAATTTAGATGTGGCAACTATTGTTTGAGAACGTCAAGTAATTACTTGAGGATGGTTAGCGCGGAGTAATGGCAACAACGATGGAAATATCGATCCGGAAGTTTAATCAGACTTTGACATTTGACAGCAAATGACGTTGACAGACGTCACTGAGCGCGGGAAACACTTTTGGAAAGGATCGCGGTGGTGGCGGCAGCTAGAAGGGTTACTCCCCGCTAAACTTCCTGCGTTCTTACTAATATCAATAATTTGGTGTGATTCGACAATGTCGCGACCCACCGGTAGCGTATCTCCGACATCAGAAGTGGGATTGGACCACGACGACGACTCGCGCGTTCGTAATGAAGACGCTAGCGACGAAAAATGGATGCGTCTGTTAGAACAACAGAACCGCAATTTTCTGACGCTGATTGAAGCTATGAAAACACCTACTTTGCCGTCACATGGCTTTCGTTTACCAGATTTCGATCCAGAAAAACAAGATGTGGATGCACGTGCTTGGGTGACGACTGCAGAGATGTGTTTGACGAACCAAGACCAGCATGGCGCCCCGCTTATGGTTGCTCTAAGTCGCGCCTTGAAGGGAGGAGCTTCTACCTGGCTATCTACCGTGTCGTATCCTGGTATGACGTGGACCGATTTTAAGCGACTTTTTATTGCAAGGTACGATAATTCCGCTACTATTGCTTCGTTCATGATTGATTTGCAAAGCAGCAGGCCTAAAGAAAACGAGTGTCTTGCTTCCTACGCTGCTGGTTTAATGTCGTCGATAATGGCAAGATGGAATGGTCTTAGCACTGAACGTTTGGCTATTGCTACTATATTGGCTCACATTTCTCAATTTGATCGCCGTGTGCAACGCTTATCTTTCACGACCGATATTCAGACACGTGGCCAGCTACAACAGGAGCTACAAGCGGTTTCTTTTATGAAAAGAAAGCTACCTAGCGATGACCGGGATGCCTCTGAGAAGCAATACAGGGTGAATAACTCTGACAAGCCTCTGAAGTGTTTCATCTGTGGTAAGCCGGGTCACAAATCCATGCAATGCTACCATAAGGGTGTGAAACAGGATAATCAAGCTACTCCGAAGCACCACACCCACACCAGTGGCAATGGGAGAGGTTCATCAGCAACTGCGAAGCCTCGTGCATCTGGGATCACCTGCTTCCACTGCCATGCGCAAGGCCACTACGCATCAAGCTGTCCACGGCGCACCGAGAGGAGCAATGCCGACTCCGGATCATCCAAGCCTGCCAATGAGAAGAGGGTTGACCTGTGCCTCTTGAACGCACCGACAGGAAGTCTATGTCACTCCGGTGAGAAATTTCCATTTTATTATGACTCTGGTGCTGAGTGTTCATTAATAAAAGAATCAATAGCCTGTAAATTTAAAGGAAAGCGTATTAATCAGACTGTGACTTTGACTGGGATAGGGCAGACTTCCGTTCACTCAACAATACAGATTTTAACTTTGGTAGAGATTGATAATATTAATATTGAGATTTGTTTTCATATATTGTCTGATCATCTTCTACGTTATGAAATTATGATTGGACGTGAGATTCTAGAACATGGTTTGACTGTACAGTTGACTAGTGACCGAGTTAAGATCTTTAGGTCTCTTTTTATTGCTTCTTGTGAGGTCGAGCGAACCCCTGAAATTGACTGGAACTCTATTGATACTGACATACCAGCGGATCGTAGAAAAGAGTTAGTTAGCATCTTGCAGGCCTTTGAGAAATCTTTTACTACAGGTATACCTACTGCACCAGCCGATACGGAACCAATGCAGATTCGTCTGAAGGATACGAGTAAAACTGTAAATCGACGTCCTTATCGATTGAGTGTGGATGAGCGTAAGGTTGTACGTGGTAAGATTGACGAGCTGCTTCAGGCTGGTATTATAAGGCCTAGTTCATCGCCTCACGCGAGTCCTATACTCTTGGTGGAGAAAAAGGATAAGTCTCTTCGACTATGCGTCGATTATCGTGAATTAAATGACAACACAATCTCTGATCGTTTCCCTTTGCCTCTTATATCGGATCAAATTGATAGGTTGCATGGAGGACACTACTTTTCCACCATCGATTTGGCATCAGGTTTTCACCAGATCCCCATTGCAACAGAATCTATTGAGAGCACCGCCTTCGTTACCCCCGATGGTCATTTCGAATACCTGACGATGCCATTTGGTTTGAAGAATGCACCTGCGGTTTTTCAGCGTGCGATGATAAATGCTCTTGGAGATCTTGTGAACACTTATGTCGTTGTGTATATGGATGACGTCTTGATTGTTGCAAGTGACGTTGACGAAGCCTTGAAACGTCTTAATATTGTCCTTAAAGTGCTGTCTGAAAAGGGTTTTACCATCAACTTTAAAAAGTGTACTTTTCTGAAACAAAAGGTAGAGTACTTAGGGTTTGAGGTTAACCGCGGAGAGATTCGTCCTAACCCACGTAAGATTGAAGCATTAACGGCACTACCACCGCCTGAGACTGTGACACAGCTACGGCAATTTATCGGTTTGGCGTCTTACTTTCGCCAATTCGTGGCACGGTTCTCACAGGTGATGGCGCCGTTATATGCCCTGACTTCTGGGAATGGTAAGTTGACCTGGAAGCCAGAACACGAGGAAGTTAGGCAGAAAATCGTAACCGCTCTCACAAATGAGCCTGTGCTCATGATCCATGACCCTGATGCTGAAACTGAAGTTCACACGGATGCCAGTGCCGTAGGCTACGGTGCAGTGTTACTGCAAAGAAAAGAAGGTAAGCTACATCCAGTCGCCTACTACAGCAAGCGTACGTCTGACGCCGAATCGAAGTACCACTCGTATGAACTTGAGACCCTCGCTGTGGTCAATGCCGTAAAACATTTTAGGCGTTATCTCCATGGTCGCAAGTTCAGAGTAGTCACCGATTGTAATTCCCTGCAGTCCACACGCAAGAAGTTAGACCTGACGCCACGTGTTCATCGGTGGTGGGCCTTTCTACAAGGGTTCGATTTCGACATTGTCCATCGTGAAGGTAAAAACATGTGCCATGCCGACTTCTTCTCCAGGAACCCATTACCGCCAGCTGAAACTAAAAACAAGGTTAGTGAGAAGGTAGTACTTAAGGAGGTAAACCTCGCAGAGCTATCGCAAAATTGGCTGATGATGGAACAGCAACGTGACCCTGAGATTTTAAAGCTCTTGACTGACATCGATACCAATGAGCTCCCTGTTGATGTTGCCAAGACTTACGAGCGACGATCCGGTGTCCTGCATCGAAAAGTGCAACGAAATGGTAAAAATCGTTGGTTACCTATTGTTCCCCGTTCTTTCCGCTGGTCCGTTGTTAATAACGTTCACGAGGGATTGCTGCATTTGGGTTGGGAGAAAACGCTGGAAAAACTCTACGACCTCTACTGGTTCGAGAACATGTCGAAGTTTGTGAGAAAATTCGTAGAGAACTGTGTGACCTGTAAGATTTCAAAGTCACACACAGGTAAGGTCCAGGCGGAGATGCACCCAATTCCAAAGGTAGCTATACCATGGCACACATTGCACATCGACGCTACCGGGAAACTGAGTGGCAAAAACAACAAAAAGGAGTACGTTTTCGTTCTAATAGACGCTTTCACCAAATTTGTTATGCTGCATCACACCCTGCACATTGATACAGCAAGCAGCATCAAAGCGCTGAAGGCTAATGTCGCTATCTTCGGTGCTCCTTCGCGCTTGATCGCCGATCAAGGGCGCTGCTTCGCTGCCAAGGAGTTCAGGGAGTACTGTGCCTCAGTTAATATCAAGCTACACCTGGTCGCCACAGGTAGTTCTCGTGCCAACGGACAAGTTGAACGAGTGATGAGCACGCTCAAAAACATGCTCACTGCTGTAGAAACAAGCAATCGCTCGTGGCAGGATGCGTTGCCCGACGTTCAACTTGCCCTCAACTGTACCGTAAGTAGAGTCACGAAAGCTAGTCCACTCGAGCTACTGATTGGTAAGACAGCTAGACCTATCGATATTATGACGGCAAATGATGAAGAGCCTCATGTCGACGTCATTGAGGTGAGAAAAATGGCTGTTGAGAACATGGAGAAAGCTGCTGCTTATGACAAGCAACGTTTCGATTTTACGAAGGCTAAAGTACAGTCATTCGCTGTAGGTGACTTTGTTTTGTTGCAAAATGAGGAGCGGAACCAGACGAAACTTGATCCCAAATACAAGGGACCGTTTAGGGTGATCGAGGTTCTGGATGGTGATCGCTACGTTTTGAAGTCTCTTTCTTCCGCCCGGACGTACAAGTATGCACATGACCGACTGCGAAAAGTTACAGACTTTGACATACATGTAGGTGACGATGACGAAACAAGCCATGACGATGACGATAACACCGACATAGCTTGTTGAATGCATTTAACGTAAAATGTACCTAGCTCAGTAAGAATTTTCTTATAATCTATTGTAGTATCGTATTGTAACGTGAAAATAAAATAACATGATGAACAAACCTACTTTAAGATTTATTTTGATAAAGGCTCGAAATGATTATCTTGAGGGTGTTGAGTTTTGTAACCGGATGGAGGTTACATGTGGAGGTGGCCGGATAGAGGTTACCTGTAGTGTTTTGTAACCGGATGGAGGTTACATGTGGAGGTGGCCGGATAGAGGTTACCTGTAGTGTTTTGTAACCGGATGGAGGTTACATGTGGAGGTGGCCGGATAGAGGTTACCTGTAGTGTTTTGTAACCGGATGGAGGTTACATGTGAAGGTGGCCGGATAGAGGTTGCCTGTTGTGTTAGTAACCGGATAGAGGTTACGTGTTGGAGACCGGATGGAGGTCGATTGGTTCGATGCTTATGACCGGATGGAGGTTATAAGTGTGATGATGATGACCGGATGGAGGTCAGAGTATGAGCACTGCAATATTTAAAGGAGTGTCATATTACTTGAAGGAATATGAGTTTGTTCAACATGTTAGTCTTGAGAGAAAGACTCTGCTATTTCCGTTAATGATTTTATCAAAGTACCTTTTTCCCTCTACTTGGGCCAGGAATGGCCGAACGACTGTTATGAGTATTCGAGAATGTTATTCCTCTCCAGGTACTCCACACGAGGACGTGTGATCATCAGGACGGCCGTGTCGAAGCGTCAACGCATATCAATTAATTTAGATGTGGCAACTATTGTTTGAGAACGTCAAGTAATTACTTGAGGATGGTTAGCGCGGAGTAATGGCAACAACGATGGAAATATCGATCCGGAAGTTTAATCAGACTTTGACATTTGACAGCAAATGACGTTGACAGACGTCACTGAGCGCGGGAAACACTTTTGGAAAGGATCGCGGTGGTGGCGGCAGCTAGAAGGGTTACTCCCCGCTAAACTTCCTGCGTTCTTACTAATATCAATAATTTGGTGTGATTCGACAATGTCGCGACCCACCGGTAGAGTATCTCCGACATATATATATACCTCTACATACGGCTTGTTTTTAGTGATTCGTAAACAAAATACTTGTACTTACTTATGGTATCTGATGCCCTGACTTATAATTTTTTTGTGTCTTTTTTTTTGAGGGGGGAGAATCATCGAATGACTTCTCCCGTCCTGGGTGAGGCGAGAGGGAGTGTCAAACTCTTACTGACTATAAACCACCCCGTTCCTTCTCTTGCTCTTCGTGCTGAAGCCCCGGTAACCCGTTAGACCTTCCACGGCTACGTATCGGTTCACCACAGACCACTACAGTTGGGGCCCGCCCTATTGGGCCCCATCGGCCCATCGCGACGTACCCTACGCACGGGTCTAGTTCTGATCGGGCGGCCAGCTACCCTTGTTCACCACCCGCAGACCCGCACTCAATCCTCGAAGTGATGACACCCGGGCGTTTCCTCCCGCCCAATCAGAAACACGAACCTACCTAAACTTCCGTGTCCGGTAAGCACCTGTGTCAGTAAGTGCGGTAGGTGAGGACGCCGTAGTGTCTGTCAAGTGTCAAGCCACTCCTCAAAGAGGAGACTTAACGCTGTAATGACAGTGAGCCCAGCCCTCGGTTGCGGCAGTCGTTATTGCCATTCTACCATGAGATCGCGCCGGAGCTCATCCCGCCACGCACTAATCTGGCGCGGCAGTGGAGTTTCACCACGGCGACGTGCCTCCGCGCGCGAGATTCGCTGCCTTCCCAGGGATCGTGCGATATCCGTAGATCATTCAGATGGCCATGACCCTCCTCTGATGCCTCCATCTCGGTCGCAGGAGGAGTGGAACGGCGAGGAGGGAGCTGGGCGAGCGGCCGGTGGCGCCGTGACGTGGGAGGTGGACGGCGGGCGGCGCGAAGTGGCGCTGCAGGTGGCGGAGCTGGCGCGCGGCGGGCGGCTGGCGCGCGCCGGGCTGTGGGCGCCGCGCGCGGGGCTGGCCTGGCAGCGCCCCGCGCAGCCCGCCGCCCTGCCGCCGCCCGACTCCATGACCAACCGCACCTTCACAGTGCTCATCGCCGAGGTATGGCCGGACGTTTACTGCGCTACGAACCTATGAAGAGTTCATCTTTAGCATTTATTTAAACTAAACCACAAACAGGTAGGTAACTAAATCATAAATTAACTAAAAATGCGGGTTAGGTACCAACTCACGTGAATATACTGAGAAAAGCTCTACTAGTTTCGAACCACACAGGGGTTCTTCCTCATGAGCAGCGTGCGCGGTGGTGGCGACACTGGACGATGTTGAAGCGCACGGTACGTTCACCAGCGGCGCGCCAGGCTTCCGCCCACCCGGTCAGCTCAGACAGCTACTACGCTCACCTAAAGATAAGGATCCGCTGCCGGACCGCCGCCGCCAGAGTCCTTTTTTTTTTTTCTTTATTATTTTTTTTTTAAACGTTGCCCCACACTAGGAATTTCTCCTGTGTCGTGGGTGCGTTTACAAACATACAAGTTCACATACACAATGACACCCAGACCCGAAACAACAATTTGTGGATCACACAAAGTGTTGTTCCGTGCGGGAATCGAACCCGCGGCACGTTGCACGGCAGCCGGTTGCCCAGCCACCGCACCAACCGTGCAGTCAGTTGGACGCAACCGGAGTTGGAAGCAAACGCTCGTGATGTCCGGCAGAGGGCGCGGTGGGCTAGATGCGCAAGTAGCAACACCGATGCGAGCGCCAACGCTAGCCAGTAGATGAACTGAATGAAGAACACCTGTTGTAGTTCGTGTACAAATACTGATGTAAACATTATATACTAATGGGTTGCCCACCCACTGATCCACTTTTCACTTAGAGATCAGGTCACTTTTTGACAATGCAGGTCATAAGAAATGAGGTGCGCTCTCTGTGTTGCAGAACAAGCCATACGTGATGATGCAGGAGTCGATGCACCGGCTGTCAGGGAACGATCGCTATGAAGGTAACTACTATCTGATTGCTCGTAGGTAATATGGAAACCTCCAAACTGTGTTTTTCTATCCTCATAATAAATCTGTAGGGAATTTTGTACATGAAATATATTTCCAAAATAACTCCCAGGGGGTAATTAGTGATCGATACTAGGAAATGCAATCAGTAAAATTTTTGTCTGTCTGTCTGTCTGTATGTTTGTTACAGAAACAAAAACTACTCGACGGATTATAATGAACCTTGGTAGAATTACTTTTCATACTCCTGGGGAGGTCATAGTATACTTTCCATCATGCTACAATCAATAGGAACAGAGCAGTGAAGGAAAGTGTTGGGAAAACGGGAGAAGTTACTCCATTTTTAAGCTGCCGTCGCGTATACAGGCTTAATAGTTAAAGCTATTTAGAAATCATGTATAACGGTAATGTCCTACATAAAATTATCTAAATAATATTCCAAAACAGGTTAATAATATGTCTATCTTTTATAGTTGACTCACAATGACACGTGTAACTCCCGATAGCTCAGCAGTTCGGAGCTTTCTGCTTATATTTGTTTACTCTTACGTTTACAATACTCATCCATAGACATCGTATGGTTGAAATTAGCTCGACTTGAAATTATAAATGTGAAAAATGTGCGTTTATTTATTTGTTTGTTACTCAGTCATATTAAAACGACTGGAGAGACCAGAATGAAATTCGGAACAGAGCTAGATTATGGTCTGAAGTAGTACGTAGACATTTTATCGCTGGGATCGCGGGGAAGACGCTGGCAGAAGCTACTAAATAATATAACCGAAATATAACATTTCACTGCCTCATTGGCCGAGTGGTGGGTGGGTTCGTTTCCCGGGTCGGGTAAAGTATTACTGGGTTTTTAAAAAATTCTCAATAGTAACACGGAGTCCGGAATTGTGCCCGGTATATGACAATAGGCTCACCCCCTATTACGTGGGACTTATAACGTAAATAGTGAAAAATGGGTACAGTGGCATTAAGTCCCGTAATGTACACCTCTGCCTACCCTTCGAGGATAAAAGGCGTGATGTTATGTTATGTTATGTTATAACATTTGACTGTATTACTGACAGTGGTGCTGCTCATACCAATTACGTAATTAGGATTACGGACCGCAGGTGTGAGCCTTGCCGCTATCGGTACACGTATATGGCAGCCACAGGCGTAGATAACTAGCTCGACCTGGTCCCCAGGGTTCTGCATCGAGTTGATCGATAGGCTGGCGAAGCTACTGCAGTTCAACTACACGTTCGTGGAGCAGGAGGACGGTGACTACGGCACTAAAGACAACGTGACCAACAAGTGGTCAGGCATGCTAGGCCGGCTCATCGAGGACGAGGTGAGCGTGTCGCGGCAGGTCCGGGCGGCGGGCGGCGGGCAGTGTGTGACGTGCGCGCCTTGTTGCAGAACATCGACTTCGCCATCACGGACCTCACCATCACAGCGGAGCGCGAGCGCGCGGTGGACTTCACCACGCCCTTCATGAACCTCGGCATCAGCATCCTGTTCCGCACGCCCAAGCAGCCCGAGCCCGCGATCTTCGCGTTCCTGCTGCCTTTCTCGAATGGCGTAAGATATCTGGAGTCATCTGATTGGCTAGATCATTGGCCGAGTGATAGCAAATTGATTTAAAATCTTAAGTGTAACATACTCGTCATTTCACAACTCTTTTGTACTTATTTATAGACGGACATGGGGTACTTCTTATCGTGCAAAGCCCAAAATTTGCCTTTTTGTATCTTATAATGGGGCTGACGTATATCTCTTATGCTGGGGTTCAATCTCCTCCATCGTCTGAGCCGCACAAGCATGTAGTCCCAGCATTAGGAAAAAATACCTACTTATAAAATAAAGATTATTTAATAATCTACTCTCTGTTTTCTAAGCGTTAATCGAGTGAAATTCGATAGTTTAACATACGGGAAAGGATGTAGGATAGCTTTTATCCTGGTATACCCCGGGAAACAAACCGAACCAATGGACCTATTTGAGTGATAAGTACAGTAAAATATTTATAGAATAATAAAATAAAAACTATAATAAAGTAAAAGAATCTTGGAGATCGCGCAAGTTTAACTGAAGACGTGTGTTGGAGCAGGTGTGGCTGTGTCTTGGCTTCGCGTACCTGGGCACGTCGCTGATTCTGTACGTGGTGGGGCGTTTGTGCCATGAAGAGTGGCAGAACCCCTATCCTTGCATCGAGGACCCTCCGGCACTCGAGAACCAGTTCACTCTGGCCAACGCGCTGTGGTTCAATTTGGGCGCCGTGCTGCTACAGGGCTCGGAGATTGCACCCGTGTAAGTGAGACCCGGCCCCGGCAACCCCCAGCCCCTAGCGCCCAGCCCCCAGCCCTCCAGACCTCACCACCTCGTGTTGCAGGGCTTACAGCACTCGCGCCGTGGCCAGCGTATGGTGGCTGTTCGCGCTGGTCATCACCAGCTCCTACACGGCCAACCTGGCGACGCTGCTAGCCAAGAAGTCCTCTGATCAAGTTATCAACAACGTGCAAGAGCTGGCAGACAATCAGCTCGGCATCGATTACGGTGCCAAGTACGGAGGCTCCACGTACACATTTTTCGAGGTGAAAATTTTATTAATATTATTTTCATGAATATTGCACTTGTAGGACGAGACGCGATCATGTCTGGAAGCCGGCGTTTGTAAGGATCGTACTAGGGCAGACGCGATTTCTACAGAGACAAAAGATAAAGATCATTTTATTTAATTATATATTATTATTATTTTTCCGGCTACAACTTTCTGTGCTTTGAATACTGAACATAGCGCGTATGCATCGTTTTGCACTTTAAATACTTGTGTGTGTGACTTGGATAGTAGAATTACCCCAAAAGATAATGCCATACCTGAGAATAGATTCAACTCGTCCATAGTATGCACACAGAACTGCATCACGGTGGATGGTTGGACCAAGTTCATATGGTGCATCTGAGAGACTACTGATCTTTTTACATAAAAGTTTATGTGTTCTTTCCAGTTTAACTTACTGTCAATAATTGAGCCAACAGAACAAGTCGTATTAGTTTCTATTGTTATATAATAATTATAAGTCAATATTATATTGTGAGAATTTTATATTTTATATAGTCTTTGCCCAAAGTACATCATATTGGTTTTAGTTTTCAGCTACATTTATTGTTAAATTACTATTATTCAGTCATAAAATTATAGATGTCAAAGACTGATGTATGTTAGAGTTATAATGGTTAATGTCCTTACGTACAATTGTAACTGTGCTATCGTCAACAAATAATGTCATGGGCTGATTCGTTGCATTTGGTGCCTTTGTGAGCACCGCATAGTAGGACAAACAGCGCTTCACAGGGGGTTAGAGAGAGGTGTTTGTTTATTCTTTTTTTGGTTGTATAATTAATTCTGCTTATTAATGTCGTTTGTTGTCGATTTTTTAAAAAGATCGAATTAAGTCGAAAATAGTTCCTGTAATACCATAGTCCATAAGCATCAAGTTTGTCGCGGAGAACCTAACGGGTAACCGGGGCTCCGGCTCGACGTGCAGGAGAAGGAACGGGGTGGTTTTTAGTCAGTAAGAGTCTGACACTCCCTCCCGCCTCACCCAGGCGGGGGCAGTCATTCGATGATTTTCCCCCCTTAAAAAAAAAAGCATCAAGTTTGTTTATTAATATATATTTATCTACGTGGTCGAATGCTTGTGTCATATCGCAATAAATAGCGGGAACGGGTGATCTCTCTATATGATATCTGTCTCTATAAGTTTATTCCTTTAATTATACTTTCTGGCATTCCTGAACGTTGTGCACTCGGAGCTGTAGTAATACAGTGCCAACACGTTCTACTTCCAGCACTCACAGAGCGAGCTGTACCAACGGATGTTCCAACACATGCGCACCAGGAAGATGCCCGGCTCCAACCTGGAAGGCATTCGCAAGTAACGTATAACTTCACATAATAAGTGGTCGTGCGGTCACAGTCTGTGCTCACCCGCCCGGATGGTTTCAGGGTGGAGAGCGGCAAGTACGCGTTTCTGATGGAGTCCACGACGATCGACTACGAGACTGAACGTAACTGTGGCGTCACGAAGGTAAGAGGCTCACGTGCCCAAGTAGAGTTGACTAGAGTTTCGGAGGCGAGTGGCCGAGTCAACCAGTGTTGTGTCCACAGGTGGGCTCGCTGCTCGACAGCAAAGGATACGGCATCGCGATGAAGAAGAGTAAGTGGTTCTGTACCCCTCGATATGTGATCTCTGTCATTTACAAATATTACACCTTATAATAATGTTATGCAACAGACTCCAAGTTCCGGCAAGCATTGAACCTGGGCCTGCTGAACCTGCAGGAGGCGGGCACTCTCCGCGAAATGCAGAACATTTGGTGGAAAGAGAAACACGGCGGTGGTGCCTGCAAGGTACTTCCGTAGCCACTGTCACGTACTGAACGAACTAACACCGTTAATGAAAGGCACCGAGAGCCCAGAACAATGGTCCTAGCCTCTTCTCTGACCGACAGAGCAACCGGGTTCGATTCCCACACAGAACAACTTTTTGTTTGCGAAATTATCGACGATGTACTGGAATCGTATGTCGAATTATGACTGAGTTATCAGTAACTGTGTGTTCATACCTGTGTATGCCCTGTGGCAAGCAGAAATAAAAGAATAATTTCATACTCCGTCATAGTATTGTAATAGCTTCCACGAACACGCGGTACATGGTGAGCACAAGGAGAATTTCAGCAACATACAAGCAATGCTCAGTAATATATAAATTACTTAGTAAACGAAGTCGAACATAAAGAACTGAGTGGGAAACAAAAGCATCAGGCACCGGTACTGGCCAGTGACGCCCCGTCGACTAGGCGACTTCAAATGAATAGATAAACGGTTTACCCCGTTGTGGAATGTACTTGAGTATATTTATGTGTTTTTACTTATTTGTTTATATAATTTGATTATTCTGTTTAATGTTCGGAATTGGAAGTACACAACTTCAGTTACGAATATATTGTTAGATTGTTACATACGTATATAACCTCACGCGTGTCTCCCAGGGGTTATTATCAATGCGGCGCGTCGCGTTTCGCGCGCGTCTCAAAGTGGTCCGTGGTGGTCTGATGGGGCCCAATAGGGCTCATGCAGATACGGAACCGACTTACTGGTTTTATTCAGTAAGAGTTCAGACTCTTACTGACTAAAATCAGTTAGTCCCGTAAGTAAGGCGGGAGGGAGTGTCAGTACTCCCTCCCGCCTCACCCACAAGAGAGAAGTCATTCGATGATTTTCTCCCTAAAGGGGAGAAATATATCATTATTAGGTTGTTAATATGGGGTGGCCAGTTACAGGGTACGAAGGCTGGCTACACGTGTGTGTTTCTGTAAAAGCAACAATGACAAAGGATGAACGGAGATAATAGAAGTACGGAGCGACGCGACATAATTATGAAAAAATTTCTAGTTTTTGGACTCAGAATGAGACTCAGAAATTTTTGGAGTCGGATGTCTCACGAGCATGCTTGCAGGTGGACGAGGAGCACGAGAGCGAGGAGCTGTCCATGAGCAACTTCCTGGGGCTGTGGCTGGTGCTGGTGGTGGGCAGCGCGCTGGGCATCGTGCTGTCGTGCTGCGACCTGGCCTGGGCCGCCGCGCGCCGCGCGCGCCGGCACGCCCAGCGCTTCCACACGCACTTCTGGGCTGAGCTGCGCTTCGTCTTCCGCTTCGAGCAATCTGTCAAACCTTTGCAGGTTTGTCTGAAGACTAGATGTCGTGTCTCCGACCGGAGCGTTACCTTCGACCGGCTCTTAATCAACGCAATCAGTTTATAGCGATATCTATTATGGACAAACGTAATAGAAACCAAAGAGAGATGTTCTCTTTACAAATATTAAAATATCTATGGCGTTACGGGGTTGACATGTTCCTGAACGAAAAGTCCCTAAAACCATACATATAGTAAATGTATACTACTCTGTCAAGAAAGTAGCGGGAAAAGATCACCTTCAAAGTATCGGCCATTAGAAAAGGTACACTTGCGCCAACGAATAATCCATTCATCAAAACACTTTATAAACGCTGCTTCCGGAATTGAGTTCAGTTCTCGCCGCGAAGTCTCCTTTATGTCTTCTATCGATTGAAAACGGGTGCCACGAAGTTTAAGAAGAGAAAATAGTCAGGAGTAGCCATATCTGGTGAATATGGTGGTTGGTGGATGGTATTTGTTGAGTGTTTGGTCAAAAATTTGTTCACAATGATAGCCTTCTGCGAAGGCGCATTATCGTGGTCGTGGTACAAAATCCAAGAATTTTTTTTCCACAAATCTGGCCTTTTTCGTCGAATTTGCTCTCTTAAACGCCGCATAACGCTCAAATAATATTCTTTATTTACCGTTAGACCTTCCGGTAAGAATTCAGAGTGTAAAACACCGCGATAGTCAAAGAAAACAGTCAACATGACCTTGACTTTTGATCGACTTGGCGTGGTTTTTTTGGTTTCGGTTCAGTTGGAAGGCGTCGCTCCGAAGTTTGTTGACTAGTTTGCATGTCAAACTCGTAAACCCACGTCTCGTCACCAGTAATAATACGTTTCATGAATGTTGGTTCCGAACTGACTCGCTCTAGCATGTCCTCAGCGACTTTCATGAGATTGAGTTTTTGGAGAAAATTCAGATCTTTTGGGACTAGCCGAGCAGCAACATGTTTGATGTTTCATACCCAAATGATTAGTTAAAATGGTACGGATCCACTCGTGAGATACAGAAAGTTCGGCGGCTATCTCTCTCAGAGTTGAATGGGGATTTTCAGTCACTATTTCCTTAATTTTTGCGATGTTAACTTCAGTTGCAGACGTTGACGGCCAACCAGAGCGAGGCAAATCGTCCATCACATCTCGACCGCTTTTGAACGCTTTGTGCAACTCATAAGCACGGGGTTTTGATAAAATTGATTCACCACTAAACACTAAATACCATTGGCGATGCAAAATTTAAGACAAACTCTTTGTTCGATATTTTTGTCGATTATGACATTCGCAATACACACTATAATTAAAACCAGCACTGTTAACAGATGCAACTCAAACTCCGCGCCAAAATGGAAAACAGTTGTACCAATCTAACAACTACATAAAAAAAACTAAATTTGAATTTGGAATCATAAACAAATCATCCATTCCCGATACTTTTTTGACAGAATGTATTATGGCGTTCGTCTAACAGGGTCCATTGAGTGGATCATCGAGTGAATCGGTGCAGTCGGAGCGGTCGGTGCAGTCGTTGCAATGTGGAGCGGAGGCGGAGACACAGGCGGAAGCGGAAGCTGAAGCGGAGGCGGAGCGCGCGCGGTCGGGGTCCGCAGTGGGGCCGGGCGCGCCGCGCCGCCGCCGCTCCTCCATGCACGCCGCCAGCCTGCGCCTGGCGCGCCACACCGCGCGGGACTCCGCCACTCCCGCGCGCCGCTACTGACGCGCGCAAATTATTTAAACGTCCCTCCCTATTTACTTTTAATACGGAAAGCTCTGGATGAGACTAGTGTGGCTTTCATATATAGGTACTTAATCACAAGTTTACAAGAAGTCAGCCGATTAACTTTATTGTACTCGAACATTAATTGTTTAATAAAATATTAGTTAGGTACTTTGAGTAAAATTGTATAATCCTAAGAGTCTAACCGCCAAGCGTTCCAACATTCGTCCATAGATGGCGCTTTTTATTTGACATCGTTTTCTGAATTGCGGTGTTAAGATTCTCCGCTAATAGTATAACTGTCTTAAGAATTTAGTTACTATTAGTTTCAATTCAATTATGTCACGTGCTAATGAACCTTATTATTCATTGTACAACAAGTCGGTATCGGTATACAAGTGTTCGGTAACCATTACCAAGTACTTTTATTCATATCATCTGATCAACCCCAGCCACAGCTTAACCTTCACGATACCGAGGGTTATCCAGTAGGTAAGGTTTCTACTGTGATTTCTTAATTTTAATTATTATAGTTAATGCTGATGCTGAGTGAGTTGGCCGCTAAAATGTACACAAGGGTACAAAACCAGTAACAAGACACCATGGCCCCAATCTGTCGCCAGAACCGCTGCCGTCTTCGATGCAAGGGGTACAGCGGCCTTGGAAGCGGTTTATTAAATAAATAAATGGCTTAATTTAGTGTTACATTCGGTTTGTAATATTAGTGTTTAACAGTGAATATTGTCAAGGTTTAGTGATATCCTAATAGTACTTATAATGCTCGCGACCGTAACGCCTGTGGTACAAATTTACTTCTATACAGGCATCGGAATGTAATCTACTGAAATAGTTTAATAATAAGGTTAGATTTAGTTATATATGTAATGATTGGGTTATTTGGAGATGTTGAAGTAGAAATAACAAACCACGTGTTGCTCTGTAAATCAAAGGTTTTATTTAACAAAAACATAACATATATAGGTACACTAATAATCTAGTAATAAAATAATAATGATCATCTCACAGTTCTAGAATTCAGTTATATCGCGCTTTATAGATTTTTCCGTGGAAATGAGAAGTTCTGCCGCGGTAAAGCCTTGCTTTTCCAGGACTCAAACTACTTTATACCAAATTTCTTCAAAATCCGTTAAGCCGTTTAGCGTGAAAGAACAACACAAGGAGTTATTTTCGCATTACCACAAATACAATCCTCCCACTTTAATTTAAAAGACTTCTATTTCCTATAAGGGTTTCATTTGCAATGTTAAAACAAAACTGAGTGGTAAACTATATTATACGTTTTATTATCAAAAACCTAACTGCTTTAGACTACTTAGAAATAAACCACTTCAATAATCTAATCTAATCTAACTAATATACAGCTACTGTATCAATCAACGTAAACAATTTTAGGGAACAGAGAGTATAGTTCCCTAAGATCGGAAAAGGAGGATCCTCCGACCAGGCTAGGTGATCGTGCCTGGCGGGCTTTCTGCCCAACAGTTGTTCGTTGGGATTTTCTATCCGTGTTAAATCGAATGTAAACTTCGCATGTGCGATGTAGGATTTTATGACGTCATCCGTTGACTGTGACATGTGTCGCCACACAATGAACAAAGCGACTTAAAACGACGAAAAAAAAACTAGTTTACATAATAATATCTACCTAGAAAAATAACACTTGACTAATCATAATCAAACCCACAGAGCGAACTAATAAAAATCAATATTAGTATTAGATGCGTGCACCGAAGCTCGGAACCTATACTTTCGCCGGTAACGAAACCATAACGCCATCTAACTCGATCCTAATGCCATCTGTCGTGCGTTGAAACAACAGCGTACAATATATTTGCTAATTGTTGAGTATTGTTGCCACTATGATTATGTGTACCTTTAACAACCTAAAAAAATCTTATAAATGGTTAGTTTTTCATTGATTAGTATTCCTAATAATAGAGCGAAAATCATCTGGACACCTTTTGTCTAGGACTTCAGGTTCGCCTATAAATGAGCTCTAAAGGTCAGTTGGCGGAAACCGCTTTTTAGCACTCGGCGGCCGCTGCCGCGGCAACGCTCGCTACGCTCGCTCGCCTCGCGCCTTGTGAGGGTCACAGTTCTAACCTAACCTAACCAAATGTGTCGGGGTGCCTAAAAAGTGTTTTTACACACTCCCCCAACTGACCTTTAGGGATCATTTTCAGGCGAACCTGAAGCCCTAGATAAAAAGTGCCCAGATAATATTCACCTTATCTTTAGATATACTAAAAGATGAAAAGAAAAATGAAAAACCAGCCGCTTATAAGAATTCTAATTATTGATGAAAAATTTTCTAGCGTCATAGCGCCCCTAAGGCTACACTCTAACCTCCTTACTAATCCTTACTATCCTTACTATATAATATTATAAATCGGAAAGTGAGTTTGTTTGTTTGTTCCGCTTTCACGCCGTAACTACTAAACCGATTGCTTTGAATTTTTGCACACGTAAAGTTAGAAGTCTGGATTAAATAATAGGGTACTTTTCATCCCGGAAAAATTTGATATTCTCGAGGGAAAACGAAATTATTGGTATAGATGGCGCTGTGAGTATTGCTATATGTCACACAGGCTACTTTTTATCCTTTTGTAACGTGAGCGAAGCCGCGGGTAAAATCTAGTAAGAAATAAAACAGTCACTAGTTGATTCCGACTTTGACTCACTACCCTTCCTCCACCACTCGGTGGAGGAAGCTCCTCCTCTCACTGTGGCCAAGACACCTTTAGCCATCTCACCTTTAGCTCACCACCATACCCCATTCCTACCCACATTCCGTCTGCCATCATAGGTCTCAGGTGGCAGATATCCAGCACCTATCTAGAGGTATATAATTATATATAAATACGTATAGTAGGGCTAGGGTCTTTTTTTTTTCCCTGCGTGGGCTGAGCACCGCCGTGCCCTCAGGGAAGTGACCGGCGATGGCGACCTCTCGCGTCCGGGCCTAGTGCGGGCCATGATGCGGAGCGAGGGGGATTGGGATGCCGTCTCCTCCTTTTGCGAAGCAGTCATGCTAGCTAAGGAGGAGGCGGGACGCGTGAGGCAGCGAAGCGCTGCCTCCTCGCAACCCAGCCATCGCGAAGGACACACCGGGCGTCGGGGATCGCGAGACGATCTCCGGCCACCGTAAGCGCGGGCCTGCGGACGGCGAGCATGGGTGGCTCCCCGTCCGACCAGAAACAGACCCGAGCGTACGGCGCCGAGCGTTGTATCACAGCATTCCACAGTGTACCACGATAGTACGTGCCTTAGGTTAAGGGCCTAGTAGTAGGTGCGTAGAAGTGCTGGTCTGTATCACAGTATACCACAGAGCACCAAGCCTATACGCATTATACGCTAGGCAAAGCTAGGATAGGATATTATAAGGGGTTAGATTATCTAGGATAGTGTAGGATAACGTTACCTTGTAGTCTTTAGGATTAGGTAGTCCTGTACAGTAGGACTGTGGAGTAAAGCTACTATCAAGCTGTACAAACATAAACAAAAATGAGTCGAAAAGTGCACCGAATAAGTGTAGATTAACACAAAATAAGCGATATAGATTAAAGCGTGAAATTTCCAATTAGTAGGTAATTAGTTGAATTGTTGTAAATGGCATACAGTGCCATCTATACGAATACACACAGCGCCATCTATACTAATATTTTTGTTTTCCCTCGGGAATATCACATTTTTCCGGGATAAAAGTACCCTATGATTTAATCTGGACTTCTAACTTTACGTCTGCAAAATTTCAAAGCAATCGGTTTAGTAGTTACGGCGTGTAAGCAGAACAAACAAACAAACAAACTCACTTTCCCATTTATAATATCTAATATTACAATATAATATTAAGTAAGGAATGAGTAAGGATTGTTTATTTTTGTAGCATTTACCTACCATTTATGGGTACATTAAGATGATTCAATGAGTATTTTACACTATTTGTTTCTCATCTTGTACCTACGTTACAATATTTTGCGACCGAACAGCTCAGCACTTTTGCCATTGTCAGCATCGCAACTATCGTTAGTGCGTGTTCTAATACCAATCGCCGAACTATTCGGACCTTCGTGCTACGTTTTATCATTTCTTAGTTTAGTAGTATAACATAATATTAAACCATATTTTGGCTTATTATTGGGTAGACTAGTGTCCGTAAATCAGTAATCAAACCATTTGGTTAAAACCAGTCAACCAACCCAAGAATTAGTGCTAAACCAATCAAGCAATAATTTCTACAACTATTATATTCAAGAAAGAGATGTTTTTTATTTCTGTGGCTATGTCGAAGGAGAGCGTCGCGGAGTCCACGTCGTCGGAACCTCGACAGTAACTAGTACTACTAGTAGCGCCATGACGACGGAATGACTGCTAGAAGAATGACTGCTACTGCGCTCACAACACGGTCCGGACGGACAGCTGGCGATGGGGAGCTGTGCTGAGGCTGAATGTGTGTCAGCAGCGCGCGCAGGCCGGCCAGGCGGCGGGGGCGGGCGGGGGCGGGCGGCGGCCATGCGCGACACTATCGAGCGGCGGCGGCGGGCCGCGGCTCAGTCGAGCGCGCGCCGCCGCGCCATGGAGCCGCCGCAGGGAGGTCCGCCCGCCGCCGCGCCGGCCGCGCGCCCGCTCGTCAACCCCGACGAGTACGGCGAGGTCGACACTTCCAGGTGCGTGTACCAGCCCGCAGCCTCCACACTGATGCTCCCCATTCCCGCGATCAACTCGCACCTACTTCTGCCACTTATCAGTGTTACGAGATCACAGTATCAGAGTTCTTACTGGGGTGGACTAAAGAACAGTCACCAATTTAAGCAGTAGTGTAAAGATTGGGATTCGAGTAATTCTCGACCACTGCGCCGCGCAGCACCGTGCTCCCCGGGACACGTCTTGGTTCAGAGCGGGGTGGGGCGCACCCACCTAGCCCAAATTATAATCTTGGCATTTGTAGCCATTTTATTCACTTAATTAACACGACATAAGGTATTCAAGTACATTACAATACCAGATTAAGTACGTAGGTACCGAAAAACTGAAGTTGGATTTAAGAAGCGTTTTCATCGACAGTAGATATTTATTAATGTGCGTGCGTAACGCTGGAGCATACCAGCCGCGCCGCAGGACAAGAGCCCCCGCCCCGCTGACCTCTGTACTGGCTGTGTCGCTGTGTGTGACGTACCCACAGACGTAACTGCACAGCGCGCACTACGGACCTCCAACCCCTTGATTGTGTTCGTATCCGCTCAATAAGTGCTGGTACTTACTACTTACTACTACCAGTACAAATGGAAGCCAGTGCGCATTGTCGCACTCACAGATCTAGATCCCGAATATCGATTTATAATATTGTACTAGCTGTTCCCCGAGACTTCGTCCGCGTATAATAATAATGACTTCTGGCAACTTCTGACTGCCTCGTTGGCCGAGTGGTCGCAAGTGCGACTGCCGAGCAAGGGGTCTCGGGTTCGATTACCGGGTCGGGCAAAGTGTTACTGGGTTTTTAAAAAAATCTCAGTAGTAGCACGGAGTCTGGAGTTGTGCCCGGTATATGGCAATAGGCTCACCCTCTATTACATGGGACTCATAACATAAATAGTGAAAAGTGGGTGTTACATTGTACAGTGGCATAATGTGCACCTCTGCGGTTGGCAGATTCTTCGGGGATAAAAGGCGTGATGTTATGTTATGTTACTTCTGGCATGTTATGGATGTTTCATTAGTGTTTTGCAAAAATAAATGGTCCTTTTGGCATAACACTCACTTGTCAAAAATATTTAAAAATTGTGTGTGTGTGCCTGTTTGTTAGAAATTGAGGGTTTTCTATTGAAGTGTAATGGAGGAGTGGAATGAGTTGAAACGATGGAAAGTGGCATACGCTACATTTTGTTTCTTTCTAACCCAAGACTTTCCTAGGACAGGGGATGCAAGGTAATATGGAGCATGTCGTGATTTTCAAGAAACCTAAAATTGGTATCATGTTTGTGACCAGCAAAACATCGGACACCAATTCTTTTTTTTTTATCTTTGCAATGCTGCCCTCAATACTTTAAAAGAGCGCGAGCGAAACCGTGGGCGCAACTTAGTCCAAGAATAAAATGTATTCAGTTAATTTAATTCATATTTTTTCTTTAAAATCCCTGATTCTAATGCAACTAACTACAATCATTAATCCTTGAAAACAGTTTTCTATTGGCAGTCAAAGGCAGTACAAGGAGTTTTTTGGTATATTTTCACACATCGGGTTATATTGTTTCCACACGGTCCCTTTTTTCTCTCTTATTCAGTATAGCCTATGTTCATCATCGATGATGTAGGATTCCAACGGTAAAATAATTTTACAAATCGGTCCGGTAGTTTTGGGGCCTATTCAATTCAAACAAACAAACATAAAATCAATTTCTCCTCTTTATACTATTAGTGCATTCGGAGTCGCGGAGAACCTAACGGGTAACCGGGGCTCCGGCTCGACGTGCAGGAGAAGGAACGGGGTGGTTTTTAATCAGTAAGAGTCTGACGGAGCAGTCATTCGATGATTTTCCCCCCTTAAAAAAAAATACTATTATTGTAGACGTTTAAAAACCGACTTTAACCTCTTTCTTTTTCAGCAATAAACATATTTGAATTTGAAGTCGGTATAGATAGGTACTAGAACTAAGTGTAACAAATACTGTTATGAAAACCGCATCAAAATCGGTGCAGCCAATCGCTAGATATTCGCGCACAAACGACATACATTCATACAGGTGACATTGAGGAGCTGCTTGTTTGAAGTCGGTTGAACAGTGTTGGTGTTGTATTCGTTGAGAACGTTCAAACAGAGATAGCACCATGCACCAACGACCCAAGTAGACCTAACCGACAGCCCACATGTATTCGTATTCGTACACACAATACGTACACGCCACCATGCTGTAATTACATATTGTTTCCATGTTCTAGAGCTATACATTCAATCTATTGATCTATTCTATCTATTCTATTCCATTGATGTCCATTGATGTCTATTGATGTCTATTGATGTCTATTGATGTCTATTGATGTCCATTGATGTCTATCGAAGATATCATAAAACTGTACACTGAAAGTATTCAACAACAAATAGTTGATTTAATTTAACTATCGTGAGTCATACTAAATTAACTAAAAATCACGGGTTACTCACGTGAATATACTGAGAAAAGCTCTACTAGTTTCGAAACACAGAGGGGTTCTTCCTCATGAGCAGCGTGCGCGGTCGCGGTGACGTCACGCAGGTGACGCAGGCTACGCCAGCCAGCCGCCTACAGCCATTAAGTAAATGTAAGGTGTTACTAGATGACACCAAACCCAAAAAAAATATGTTTGTCCATCTGTGTGTCCGATTACGATGAAATCGATGTTTAGAATTAAAAGGTACAGAATAGCCGGTAGACAGTTTGTTGCCCCCGGGCACGGCGGCGTCGGCCAAGAGACTAGGTGTCATCAGCCGGCGCATCAATGCATGTTGAATATGTATTTCAGGGTTTTTGTTGCGCATGTTTGTCAGTCAGCCTTTTTAACCGACTTAAAAAGGAGGTTCGCAGTTCGACGTGTTCGGATGTATGTATGTATGTATATGTTTGTTTGTACGTTTGTGCGCGATTATCTCACAATTGGCTGAACCGATATTGATGCAGTTTACAGAAAAGTGTTTGTTACTCTTACTCTTAAGGTACATACAGGCTACTCTAAATATATTAATTAACCAACTTCAAAAACAGAGGGGGTTGAAGTCGGTTTTTTAAAGTTACTACTTTATTAGTAGCTTTAATATTTTGTCGTATAATAATGCACAAGAATGAAATCGAGACTTCTAGGAGATTTTTTTGTAAAGGCGCACCTATATTCTCGCCATTCCCCATTCTTGAAATAATTGTCGAAATTATTTTTATTTTAGTACTCACTAATAGTTCAGTAATTTTGTGGTTCTACCTGGAATGTTTTGGACTATGGGAAGTAAGTAATGTGAGTACTGTTTGCGGCGCCGGCAGGTACCCGGCTCCGAAGGATGCCACGAACAAGGTGCGCGGCCGCAGCGACCTGCTGGAGCTGATGTGTGGCGCGGGTGCCGTAGACCCGGAGCTGCTCACCGTCAAGACTTTCTACTTCTTCTTCTACTCGGCGTTCGGCTCATTGTTCCCGCTGATGGGCGTGTACTTCAAGCAGATGGGTATGAACGCGGGCCAGTGCGGCCTGCTCATTGGCACGCGGCCCTTCGTGGAGTTCCTGTCGGCGCCCTTCTGGGGCGGCCTGGCCGACCGCTGGCAAAAGGGGCGCACGCTGTTACTGGCGTCGCTCGGCGCCTGGATCGTGTTTACGCTGCCGCTGAGCTGGGTGCAGCCAGGGGCCGTGTCCTGCGTGCACCCGCTGAACGCGACCGCCTACAACCTGACGGAGCCGCGCTACGACGAGGACTGGCCCAGCAGCACCACGCGCGCCTTCCGCGGGCCGCCCGGCGCCGGCCGCGAGGGTTCGCCGCTGCCTGTCAGCGACGCGCTCAACTACGACGCTAAGGCCAACAGCGACTGGGTGACGCCGCTGCATTCCTTCATCGTGTACCGCACCCCCGACATCCAGAAGACATTCTTCCTACTGCTCTTGCTGGTGGTCATCGGCGAATTTTTCAGCGCGCCCGCCATCACCCTCGCGGACTCTGCCGTCATCACGCTCCTCGGCGAGGACGCTGACAGGTATCGCACAGGGCTACCGGTGCTTCCAATAAGCTTTCGTTTGACCAGACACTTCCAAGTCAAACAGTTCATTTTTTTCACAATTTATTTATTTATTTTATGGTGAATCAATTAATGAATATGCTACATCATACAAATTCAGCACAAAAATACAATTAATGATATAGTTTCGAATTGTAACATCCACATCACTTAGCCGCGGCAGTCACGTACTTACCTTTACTTACCTAAATGTATACATACGGTATACACCGCAATGTAACCATAATAGTCAGGAATCATTAAAGTCTAATGAAAAGGAATTCATCGATCGAAATGTAGAGGTAGTGATAAATACTTGCAGGTACGGACACCAGCGCATGTTTGGTTCGCTGGGTTGGGGGCTGGCCATGTTCTTCGTGGGTATCGCACTGGATCACAGCACGGCCTTCAGCTCGCACCCGTGCGGCGGCCCGCAGCGCTTCGAGAAGAACTACACCATCTGCTTCGCGACGTTCTCAGTGCTGATGGGTGCCGCGCTTATCACCGCCACGCAGGTACGTCCCGCGCGACATGGACTCCTGCTCGCCCTGCCTCGGAGAGCGGCGTGAGACACGTGTGGCCGCTGTTGCAGATACGGTTCAAGTACGAGTTCGTGAGCGTGGAGGCGGCGGCGCCGCCCGCGCCCGCCGAGCCCACGCACGAGGAGAAGCTGCAGCAACAGCTGGCGGAGCAGCTGCAGCTGCCGGGGCTGGACACCAGCGCGCCCGCGCCGCGCCAGCCCGTGCTCGAGCAGGCCAAGGTACGGGGGCCGCGCTGGCCGGGGTAGGCCGGGGCCAGGCCGGCCCGAGCCCCGCTGACCCGCTTGTGGCCACAGGTGTTCGCGCAAACGACGCGCGAGATGCCGGAGTGGGTGACGGTGCTGCGCCAGTTCCAGAACGTGAAGGCGGCCTCGTTCCTATTCGTAGCCTGGTTCATGGGCTTCGGCATCGGTCTCATCTTCACCTTCCTCTTCTGGCACTTGCAAGTTTGTACCACCTCAGTTGTCATATTAAAATCGATGAAATTGATACTCAGTACATTGTTTATCTGCTGTTGATTAATATTAACCACGGCCGGCGTGAACTGTTGTAGGATATCGGCGGGTCTCCGACACTGTTTGGCGTGGCATCCGTCATCAACCACATCTCAGAGATATTCGCCTACTTCTTCAGCTTCAAGTTGATCACGCAGATGGGACACGTAAAGGTAGGCACACTCCCTGCTTCCTGTAGGCGTCTGGCACCCTGTCGTTGCCTAAACACACTATCGGTTATGTTCAATGCATCAAAGGACGTAGGTATGCACCCAAAAGAAGTCCCATATAACAGGAGCCATAGGACGTTAGCCCGAGCCTAGGAATGTTACTGTGGCAGGTGCTGTGCCTGGGCCTGGCCGGCAACGTGCTGCGCTTCCTGTACATCGCGTGGCTGAGCGACCCCTGGTGGGTGCTGCCCTTCGAGTTCGTGCAGGGCGTGACGCACGCCGCCGTGTGGGCCGCGTGCTGCTCGTACATCGCGCACGGCGCGCCGCCACGCCTGCGCTCGTCGGCGCAGGGCGTGCTGCAGGGCCTGCACCACGGCCTGGGCCGCGGCTGCGGCGCCGTGCTGGGCGGCGTGGCCGTGGCCAAGTGGGGCACCACGCGCACCTTCGCGGGCTACGGCCTGCTGTGCACCGTGGTGCTGGCCGCCTTCGCCTTCGTGAACTTCCGCGGCGAGCCGGAGGCGGCGGGCGGCGCGCCGGACGACGAGGCGCGCGCCGTGGCGGAGGCGGGCGTGCTGGCGCCGCACGGCGTGCCGTCCAACCCGCTGCCGCGCGCGCTGTCGTCCACGCGCCTGGCCGACCTGGCGCACCACGACTCGTACGGCGCCACGCAGGTAGGCCCGGCCGCGCCCGCGCCGCGTCGTGGCGGCCGCGCAGATACTGACGCCGCGTTCGTTGCAGAGCTACAGCGGGGCGGAGTCGCTGAGCGTGCCGGGCCAGGCGGCGGCGCCGCGGCCCTCGAACCCGTTCCTGGCGGAGCAGGCGGCGGCGCCGGCCTACAGATAAGCGCCGCGACGCCGACTCTCCACTGTCCTATGTACAAACCGTTGAGGAGCAGCCCCGCCCCCCCCCCTACTCTGTATATTGATATCGCTGCTTCTGTGTGCTCAGCGCTCTCTCGCTGTAGTCAGTCGGGGTATCTGTGTGTATTACTGTAATTACTGGTATATATGTATATTTATAAGGTGGAACGCGATGTCATATCAAGGTGTGATGTAGTCGAGGGCAGAGGTAATTCACTTCTGAAGTATTATTATGTTGATAAAGTAACAGATAGATATTCTTATTACGAAGCTATATGTATACAATTGAAGTTTGTTGTGAGGATGTGCTCCTGCACCGGTTATATATTTTTGCACAGTCTGTAGCGGGGAGTGCCAACACTTTCCATTTCATGTGTATAATGAATAAATAAATGTTGAACTATTCACAATTGTGCATCATTTCTCTAATTCAATACTTCTGCATTATTCCTATCCTAATATTTGATCGGGCGGGAGATAACGCCCGGTCGTCATCACTGCGAGGACCGCCCCGAGGACACGGTGGGGACATGCGACGTGATCGGCGACGGCGACCTCTCGCGTCCGGCCCTTGTCCGGGTCATGATGCGAATCGAGAAGGAATGCCGTCTTCTTTTCCGAAGCAGTCATGCTAGCTAAGGAGGAGGCGGGGCGCGTGGGGCAGAGATCCACGACCTTCTCACAACCCAGCTGTCACGAAAGACACTCCAGGCGTCGGGGATCGCGGGTCGATCTCCGGTCATAGTAAGCACGCGACCAGAACCAGACCCGAGCGTACGGCGCTCAAAGAGCCATCAGACCACCACGGGCGGGAATAGTCATTCGAAGATTTTCCCCCTTAAACAATAAAATAACAACTGGACTAATGTTGCAAAGTGACACTTTAAAAGCCGGGAAATGAGTAGGTACCGAATGAGTAGGTACCGAATCGTCACTTTTCGATTGCCTCGTTGGGCGAGTAGTCGCAAGTCGCAAGTGGGACTGCCGGGCAAGGGGTTTCGGGTTCGATTCCCGAGTTGGGTAAACAATTACTAGGTTATTAAAAAAATCTCAGTAACAGCACGGAGTTTGGAAATGTGCCCTGTATATGGCTATAGACTCACCCCCTATTACCTGCGACTCATAATATAAATAGTGAAAAGTGGGTGCCATGTACAGTGGCATAAAGTGAAGTACGCACGCACGAAGAAGCCCCTCAGCCCACCTTCGAGGATAGAAGGCGTGTGATGTTGTATTATGTTATTGTGACAATACTACATACAGACATAACTCGTAGTGCACTCGTAGCCCGTAGCAGTGTTTTCCACTATTAATCTCGTAGGCGTGCAAGCCGTGACCTCAACTGGCTACGAGCTGTCGAGCTGAGCACTACGAAGTACAAATAACGAGCACGGCGCTACATGTATACAGAATGAAATGTGGAAGCTTTATGTGACGGCCTCCGCGTGGACAACATAGCCGACAATGTCTGCCCCGGTCAATATTGTATGTCACGCACGGGATTCGGGTCATGCTGTTACATTGATGCACAATCACACTACTCAATGACAGAACACAATACAAGTCTCTCATTTACCACGATTACTAATGAACATATACAATGTGCACGTGTCCTTGTCCAGCTGTCGACGTCCCACGTCCGTGATGTCGCCGTTTTTGCTTGCTTATACCTACCTACCACCATGATGATGATATAAAGATTGCTTTTTTCTTAGGCCACTGTACAATGACTTTTATGTACATGTCACTTGTTTTTTGGCGTGAAATAAAGTTATTTTTTTACTTTTTCTTTCTTTCTTTCAAATGCAAACCACGTTCCACGACATAGGAGGTGCTACAATCTACGAGCCACGTGCTTCGACCTACATGCTACGCGGTACGAACTGTGACCTACCTGCTACGAGTTACGCGCAACGAACTTCGTGCTACGAGTTAGGCACAACGAGCTACGCCGGCGCGGCGATGCCCTACGGTTCTACGAAACAGATGGGGCCCAATACGGCCGATGCCGATTCGGAGTCGCGGAGAACCTAACGGGTAACCGGGGCTCCGGCTCGACGTGCAGGAGAAGGAACGGGGTGGTTTTTAGTCAGTAAGAGTCTGACACTCCCTCCCGCCTCACCCAGGCGGGAGAAGTCATTCGATGATTTTCCGCAATTTATTTTAGTGTACAATTAGGGCTTCTCGTTTTAGGGCTTCCAAGACCTACACGGCACACACCTACATGGTCTTGGCAACATTTCATAATATATAAATGTTTTTATTGTATTGTTATTAGTTATTACTCACCCCATATTACAAGAGACTCATAACGTAAATAATTATAGTGAAAAGTGGGTGTTACATTGTTCAGTGGCATAATCTGCACCTCTACCTACCCCTTTGGGGATAAAATGCGTGATGTTATGTTACGTATTACATACAGCGTGTGTCATAACATAAATATGTTCAGTATACAACAGTATATGTCGTTACAAATGCATAATTCCGGGGCTCCGGTTTGAAACACAACTAGAGACAATAAGTGTGGCCCTGTCCCCTCACCGGGGGAGGGCGGAGGCATTTGATGATCGCCTCCAGGCTCCGGGTTATTGTCATTACCGGACAACAACAATTCAGACACGTGCTCTCCTACTAAGACATTTTCAAAAACAGGAAACATGCCAATAATAATACTTTACACGACCCAGGAATCTAATCAGATACCCTTTGCTCAGTAATCGAACTTGCGACCACTCGATTAACGAGGCAGTCGTATATTTGTCGTAAAGTATACACATAATAAAATTTGGCTACTGGTCTGATATTGGTCCGGTAGATGGCGCCAGGCTTCATTTTTACAGAACCCTTCGTTTGCAACTCGAAGTCGAAGAGGTAATCCAGAAGACCAGATATTATTTCATACATAATTGCAGACAAACTTACAAGTGACACATTGTACTAATATAACACGAGTATAAAGTATAAATAAATGGAATTTATTAAATATTATTATTTTAGATTCTAATATTAGATTGTACTTAAATTACATTATAGTACCAACATAACACTAAGTCAGACACATAAGTTCGAGTTCAGGGTCACTCCACAGTGTAAATGTGGCACTGCGAGACGAGGGCGCGGCCGCGTAGCCGGGGGCGCGCCGCGGCGCCGCGGTCCGGGGCGCGGGGGCGCGGGGGCGCGCAGTTAGCCCAGCACGACGATGCGGCCGTTGCGATAGGCGGTGCGGGGCATCTTCTGGTAGCCGTAGCCGGACGCACTGCGGAGGGACGTCACAACACTCAAAAGGGGGCGATGGGAGCTTTCTTCACCGGTTTCTCTCTATAATAAATCTTGAGTACGAAGGTAACACAAGAGGCGGCGACGTGGCCCGCCCGCCGGCCACGCCAGCGAGCCCACCCGCTGCAAATACACAAGTACCGGTGCTACAGGCCGCGCAGTCCAGCCACTTACTCGGTACGGGTAGTACCTATAGCTACCGTGCCGGAGTAGCGATAGCTAGTACTTAACTCATGATGAGGGCGACGAAAGTGGGTACCTGTTGTAGGAGGGCGGGCGCGGCTGCAGCGACAGCTCGGCGTCGGACGCGGAGGCGCGGGGGGAGCGGGGCGCGCGCGCCGCCAGCAGCGCGGCCGCGGCGCCCAGCACCTGCAGCACCGGCAGCAGCACTCCCAGCACTAGCGCCACGTACGCGTTGCGCGGCGCGTCCTCGCTCGCCTCCTGCAGCAGACCACGCGGTTACTCACACATCGCCACACTCGTCACCCTTCGCCGCTCGTGGAGTGGTGATATTTAGATTGCGTACGGTCCGCAGTAGAGCGCGCGCACCTGTATGAGCTGGTCGACGCGGTGCGGCAGCGGGTGCCAGCGCGCCATGTAGTCGAGCAGAGGCCGCAGGTGGTCGCTGAGCTCCAGCGCCTCGGCCAGCTGCCGCGCCGCCTCCGACTGCTGCCAGGCCAGCACCTGCAGCGCCAGCCACGCACAGAAGGCCATCTCGCCCAGCACCAGCATCGTCATTAGCGCCGCGTACTGCGCACACACACGCTACTCCTAGGAGGCCGTCCGCCGCCCGCACTGATTACATTATTGCTTATTGCACGTAACAAATGATAGATTGATTCTACGCGTCATATCTGTCGCGCACAGTTGTTACCTGTGACAGGTGCCTGAAGGTACGGACAACAAAGATTGGGGCATTTGGTCCATAGTGACACATTTTAATTTACTTAAACTTTATATGACAGTACAATACACACTGGAGAACTACTCGGGATAGCATGCTACTTGTATACCTACATATAGTTGCTTACATATACTATATATTGCTTCAAGGCTGAGGACCTGCTCGAAAGAAACATCCGCGCGAGCGAAACTATAGATTATTGTGCTTATGACGCAGCAGTCTATAAGAGACCAGCCAACAACTGCATGGACTGCTTTATGAGCACGCTGGAGATATCAAACTGCAAGCTTGTCTACACTGGGGTCACCGCGCAGTGAGCGCAGCGAGCACAGCGAGCACAGCGAGGCACCGACCACATAGAGCAGCAGAGCGCGGCGCGCGCGCGCGACGTGGGCCGCCGCCGCCGCCACGTGCGGCAGCGCCAGCAGCGCCGCGCCGCCCGCCGTCAGCACGGCGCAGGCCGCGCGGTACTCCGCCGGGAACAGCTCGCGCAGCGCCAGGTACGTGCTGGGGTCCCACTTGAGTCGCGCCGCCGTCGCCAGCGCCGCGCCGCCGTATAGCTGCACACACAAGTGCCGTGAGCTGGCGCCGCGCGGCCGCCGCCGGCTCGCGGAGCGCCACTTACGGTAAGCAGGAGATTGACGTGCGCCAGCAGCACGGGCGCGACGCTCCGGCACATGGCTCCGGTCGGTGCTGCGCGGGCCCGCTCGGTACTGACGATAGCACGCTCGCGCGGCTTATCTTATCACTGATATCAGCGCGGGCCGCCGCCCGACACGACGCTCGCCACTTGTTGTTCTATTTTCTTGATACTGTCGTAGGTATATATAACCATTAATCATCGAACAATGCATCATCGCCGAACACAGATAGCGCTTCCAATCATTGATGACTTATTTATGTTTTATCTAATTTACCTGTAACCTGTAATGCTCACATCTATTTACAGTCAACAATTTTAACGTCGGTAATCACACAAAGGTAATATTTGCGAAGGTGATGGTGATGTAGGTCGGTGCGCGGCGCGGTGTTGGAACAACAGAGCTGAAGTGACTGCGACAGCCGCTGCAATCTGTAGATAAGCCTCGGCAGCGCCACGCGTCCACAACAATATCGTTGATAACTTGCCTATCAGGAATTCGGAAATTGGATCATTTGCGAACCTTGTCCAAATTAAATTGTTCCTATCACAGCGGCATCGGGGTGTTTCAAACATATTTGTTTACTTTATGTTATGTATAATTATATTTTTTTTTAAAGGGGGAAAATCATCGAATGACTGCTCCCGCCTGGGTGAGGCGGGAGGGAGTGTCAGACTCTTACTGACTAAAAACCACCCCGATCCTTCTCCACGTCGAGCCGGAGCCCCGGTTACCCGTTAGGTTCTCCGCGACATGTATATTGTATAATTATAATAAGGTACACGTACAAACGAACACGGCAGTACTAGCACGGAGTCTGGAATTGTGCCCGGTATATGGCAATAGGCTCACCCCCTATTACATGGGACTCATAACATAAATAGTGAAAAGTGGATGTTACATTGTACAGTAGCATAATGTGCACCTCTGTCTACCCCTTCGGAGATAAAAGGCGTGATGTTATGTTATGTTACACTTACAAACGAACACCTACCTATTTAGTAGGTACAAGTTGTAATTTTTATTGGTTGGAAACAAACTGCTCCCTACTTGAAAACAATATGTCGGAGAACCGTTCGTAACCATGCCTACGACGATTGCTGCCCAGCTCCTTATATATAAGTCAAAACAATACATTGCTTTGTTTATTTTAAATTCGGAAAATAATAATGGTTCCGAAAAACAAATTAATCTCCAGCGATCTGTGGCCGACTAATAACAAAACTAAACTTCCGAATAGAATATTGATCCTCCGACAAAATTACTAGTTACCGACAACAGACGTTTTAGGTTAGGTTAGGTTCGTCCGGGGCGTGCCCCAAGTTGTGTTTTTAAACCGGTCCGTGTAACCACGTCCTCGTCGTGCGCCCTGGACCCTGACCTGACCACCGTAACGGAGTGGCAGGCAGGTGACCAAGTGTTCACGGATTTACTTGGGGCGAACAGAGAGGTGACAGATATGTCAGCTGGCTTGCCAGCTAGGGACGCCAAGGGGCGTTTCTCTAGATCTCGCGCAGGACGACGTGCTGGCCTTAAGAGCCGATGATATGGCGCAGGCGCGACAAGTCTGCGCCGAAATCATCGCGGCCTCCGGTGAGAGGTCCGCTACTTCCGAGGACACCACGAGTGTCCTCGAGACGAAGGCCGTGCAGGGCCTCGACGTTGTCTTGGAAGTGCTGCGCAAGTCCAAGAACATCAAGGGGACCTGCACAAAGGCCATTAAGGAGGCCGTGGAGTACGTGCGCACGGCAGTGGAGGGCCTCGCGCGAAGGAGCGTCACGGAGGAGACGCTCCAATTGCAGGCTGACCTCAACAAGATGAGGGCGGAGGTAGCGGTCCTCCGAAGGAATACGGAGGCTCTGACCTCCGAGCTGGAGAGGGTCCGGGCGGCTCCATCCGCTTCGTCGGCCTCGGAGGAGACTCACCTGGAGGCGGTGACACGTAGTGTCATCGACCGGGTGGGCAAGATGCTGGACGCCAGGTTCGCGGGTATTGAGGATCGCCTCATGCCCGCAAGGATCATGCGTCCACCGCTGGCGGCCACATCAAGGCCGTCCTATGTCGCAGCGGCGGCTGGCCCGGCAGCCGGCCCTGCTCCCAAGCCGGCAAGTCGCCCGGCAAAGGCTGCCCGAGCCATGCCGGCCCCGCAGCCCGCAAGGGACGCACGAGCGGCACCTCCTCCTGCCGCTCCTACCCGCGCTCCGGCGAGCACCGCGCCCACCCCGCGGCGTTCGGCTGGTCCCACCACCTCCTCGGGAGAGGGGTGGACCACGGTTGGGGCCAAAAAGAGGAAGCCGAAGAAGAAAACGAAAAAGTCGGCGGCCGCGAACGCGTCGGGGCCTCCGCGGCGGAAAAAGTGCCAAAGCTGCGCGTGCCGAAATCTGCTGCGGTGGTCTTGACCCTGCAGCCGGAGGCCGCCGAGTCGGGGTTGACCTACTCGAGCGTCATAACGAGAGCGCGCGAGCGGGTCAACCTGGAGGAGCTCGGCATCACTGGGGGCTGCCGGTTCAGGACGGCCGCGACTGGCGCTCGGATCATCGAGCTGCCAGGCGCGCAGAGCGGCCCGAAGGCAGACCTGCTCGCGGCTTCCCTGCGGGCGGCACTCACTGACGACGGCGTCCGTGTCGATCGACCAACGAAGTGCGCAGAACTGCGCATCGTGGGCCTCGACGACTCCGCGTCTGAGGCGGACGTTCGGGCGGCGATTGCCGCTAAGGCAAGCTGCCCTCCGGACCAGGTCCGAGTGGGACGCAAAACAGTCGGGGCCAGGGGTTCTGGCTCCGTCTGGGCAAGCTGCCCGGTGGTGGCGGCCAAGGCCCTTATGGCGGCAGGCCGCCTCCAAGTGGGGTGGAGCTCGGCCCGAGTGCAGGTGCTCGAGCCGCGCCCCATGCGGTGCTACCGCTGCATGGGACAGGGGCACACGGGGCAGCAATGCTCCGCCCATGTCGACTGCAGCGGTTTATGCTTCCGCTGCGGGCAGCCCGGGCATAATGCGGCGTCGTGTTCCGGCGCCCCCCACTGCCCGCTCTGCTCGCACGCCAAGTTGCCCCCAGAAAGCAGCGCGCGGCCGTCAAGCCCTCGGCCGCCGGGACCGCTGCTGTTCCGGAGACGGTGCGACCAGAGGCGTCGCAGGAGGTTATGATTACGGAATAACATGGATCGGGTCCGTAATCGTAACCTTCTTCAGGCGAACCTGAACCACTGCTCCATCCATTCGGGAGACCGTACAAGGCGGCGCGCAACAAATTGCGCCCCTCAGGTCCCCCGGTGACAGAGACCCTCGAGCCTTCGCTGCTGGATGAGGTAGTGCGTTCCCTGTTTCCGCGCAGGAACGCCGAGTTCTCCCCTCCAGTGATGAACCCCCCTCGGGGGAGGGCCCTAGCGGAAGAGGAGGAACAGGCTCCCCCTGTCACGGACAGCGAGATCCACACAGCGTTGGTCCGCCTCCGGGCAAAGAAAACTGCCCCCGGCCCAGACGGCGTCCCTGCAAGGGTGGACGGCGAGAGGATCGCAGTACAGGGCCAGATAAAATATCTGGGCCTCATCCTAGACAGCAGGTGGCGCTTCGGCCCGCACTTCGCCGATCTGTCGAAGCGCCTGCTAAAGACGGCGAACGCCCTCTCATGGCTCATGCCAAATCTGGGAGGGCCAAGCGCGCGATGCCGGCGACTATATGCCGGTATACTACGGAGCATGGCCCTTTATGGGGCTCCAGTTTGGGCGGACTCCCTGCGCAGGAGGGAGAACGCCACCGCCCTTCGCGTGCCCCAAAGGGCTATCGCTCAACGGGTGGCGCGGGCTTACCGCACGGTGGGCTATGCGGCGGCGTGCGCACTGGCGGGCACTCCTCCTTGGGAGCTTGAAGCGTGGGTGCTCGCCAGAGTGTATGAGTGGACGGTGGACCGGAGGGCGCGAGGAGAGCGCCCGGCTCATGAGGTCCGGGAAGCAGTGCGGCAGGAGGCCAAGGAGGCCATCGTCCTACATTGGGCGGACGACCTCGCTGCCGCCGTCTTTGGCCGACGGACGCTGGACGCCATCGGGCCGGTCCTCCAGACCTGGCTCGAGCGGCCGTTTGGCTTTCTCTCCTTCCGTCTGGTGCAGGTGATGACAGGTCATGGTTGTTTTGGGTCGTACCTGCAGCGCATCGGGCGGGAGGAGAACCCGTCGTGCCACCATTGTGGTGCGACAGAGGACACGGTGCGGCACACACTCGAAGAGTGCCCATCGTGGTCCGAACCGCGCCAGACCCTGGTCGCGGTTATTGGAAGAGACCTCTCACTCCCCTGCGTAGTACGCGCAATGTTGGGGAGCGAAGAAACATGGGCGGCGGTCGCCTCCTTCTGCGAATGCGTAATATCGCAGAAGGAGGCGGCAGAGCGCGAGCGAGAGGAAGACGCTCTCGCTCCAGCGCTCCGACGGCGCAGACTTGGTAGGAGAAGACGGCAGTACAACCGCCTTCACCCTCCCGGGGGTGAGTAGCGGGTGCTAGGCGCGGGGGCGCCTACATCCGCATTGCACTACTCACCTTTCGTGGGACGGGAGCGGTTGGCACACGACCGTTCCCGAGACCTCTCCCCGAGACAGGGAGGGGCGTGACATGGCCCGCCATCTCTGGCAGGCTTAGCCGAGGGGGTCCTGGCCGTAAAGGTTCACCCGGTCTCCCAGACCCCCTCACATGGCGACGCTGGTGTGCTCCTGGGTTTTTAGTGGGTATGCCGGGCTTCTCCCGGAGAGTCCCACATATCCCTCCCGTCCCCCCACGGGAGGATGATACATAAAGTATTTTCCCAGGGTAAAAAAAAAAAAAAAAAAAAAAAAGGTTAGGTTGGGGATCCCCCCACAGTGCTGACTTCCTCGTAGTGATCCCCGGGCAACGCCGTGTCTGACCACCGTAACGGAGTGGCAGACCGGCGGCTAACGAGCGCTGTGCATTCACACGTTTCCTTCTTTGCGGTTTAGTGTGTGTGAATATGTCTTCTTCGGCCATGTCGAAGCCCCTGCGGGACGCCTCCGGGCGCTTCCTGTCAAAACGCCCTTCTCAGGGCGAACCCAACGGCCCTTCTCAGGGCCAACACAACGGCCCTTCTCAGGGCCAAACCGACGACGCGTTGCCGGAGGCTAGTCGCGCACCATCTGCGGCTAGCCTGTTTTGTCGGGCGGATGAGTTGTCGGACTGTGAGGAGTTCGCAACTGAGTCGCAAGCGGCCACCAGCCGCTATGAGCTAAAGCGGGCGTACGTTAGGCTCGAGTCGGATGACTCTTTGGAGTCGTTTGGTAAGACCAAACGAAAGGTTAAGGCGAAATCGAGTGCCCACGACGTGGGACTCGATGAGGCTCAACGCCTATTGAGGGCGTCTCTGGCGCAAACCAGACGAGTGGAGGGGCAGAAGGACCTGGAGGAGAAGGTCGCTGCAAAAGAGCGCGCAACAAGCGCTTCTAGGTCCAGGGCTGGCTACGGGGCGTCCAACGTCCTGTATGCGGACCATTCGGTGGCCGAATTGGCGCGAATGGCACAAGAGGACAAAGAGGAGATAGTGGAGGTCGCCTCTAAGTCCTCGAACCTCAAGGGGACCTTGCACGATAATGCACGGCATTATCGCGGAGCTGGTGCAGCGCACGGCGACAGAAGAGTCGCGGCAACTGCAGGCGCGGGTGGATCGCCTACAAGCTGAGGTCAGCGACCTCCACAAAAAACTGGCTGAAGCCACGGCCCCATCGGCCAACAACGTGGCGGCAACAGGCCCTTCCTCCTTCTCCTCCTCCAACTTTGAGGATATAATCCGGAAGGTTATTATGGAGGAAAGGGCCTTCACCAGAGCCTGCTTTGCGGGCATTGAGGATCGGCTGTTGCCAGAGAAGCGCATCCGCCCTCCGCTCGCGGCGGACAGAGCGCAATCTGCGGCACTGGCACCGCCAGCAGCTCCAACCACCAGCGGACTGCCCCAGGTCCCAAAGCCTTCTAAGGGCAAAGGACAGGGCAAAACCACAAAGACGGCGGCTCCACCTACACCCAGCACAAGTGCAGCTGAGATGGAAACGACCCAAACAGCTCCTCTGGGTCGGGAAAGGGACGTGCTGGAGTCTTCTGCCATTGCTACCACCGAAACATGGACGGAGGTGGTGAAGCGAGGGAAGGGAAGGAAAGCGGCCTCCAAGCCCGCCCCTGCTACTTCCGCAGCCAAGAGGGCCCCTGCTGTTCCGACAGCAAAAGGGAGGAAACTGGCGGCTCCCAAAACGGCGGCGGTTACGGTGACCATCACCCCCGAGGCCGCCGAAAGGGGCGAAACATACGAGTCCGTATTGATGCGGGCTCGTGCCCATGCCCCATGCGATCCCACCCAGTTGGGGATTGGGGCCGTCTCTTGCCGCCGTACTCAAACCGGAGCTCGAATTTTCGAGTTTCCCGGGGCATTGGGTTCTCAAAATGCAGACCTCTTTGCAACTAAATTGCGCGAGGGCATCGCAGACGTGGCAAAGGTCGCCAGGCCAGTCAAGTCCGCGACTTTAGAGGTCGCCAACTTGGATGACTCCGTCTCCAAGGAAGAAGTGGTGGCGGCCATTGCAGCAGCAGGAGGTTGCCCTGTCGATTCGGTGCAAGGTCGGGCTATCAGGACTGGTCGCCGCGGTCTGGGCACAACACGCGTGGACTGTCCAGTCACCGCAGCCAAGGCCGTCCTGGTTAAAACAAAAGGGCGTCTCCGAATTGGGTTCAGTTCAGCCGTGGTCCGGGCACTTGAAGAGCGACCCCTACGCTGCTTTAAGTGTTTCGGCATAGGGCACACCCGCACAATGTGTCCGTCCACGGTGGAGAGGGCGGACACCTGCTACCGTTGCGGGAAGGAAGGGCACATGGCGGCATCCTGTGATGCCATCACACCGCACTGTGCTGTTTGTGCCGCTAGTGGTCGCCCGTCGAATCACTTGATGGCTGGGAGGAAGTGCAATCCCCCCACGAAGAAGGGCAAAATGCAGGCGCAAATGCGACGAGGGTGATGCGATGATTGAATAATGGGGCCCAGTCATCGCATCCTACAGGCCAACACCAACCACTGCAGAGCGGCCCAAGACCTGCTGGTGCAGTCTATGGCAGATTGGTTGGTGGATGTGGCGGTAGTCGCTGAGCCCTATTCAATCCCTGACCGTTGGTTGGGCGACAGGGACGGCCTTGTGGCAGTTGCGGCACGGCCTTCTACAGGCTCTCCTCCCCTCTCACTTTTAGAGAGAGGATCGGGATACGTGGCTGTCGCGTGGGAGGACTTGGCACTAGTGGGTGTCTATTTCTCCCCAAATCGCCCTCTGCAAGACTTCGAGGATTTTCTCGGAGTCCTTGCAGCTGTTGTCGGCAGGATAACGCCTCGACAGGTCTCTGTGCTGGGGGACCTGAACGCCAAGTCGGAGACGTGGGGCAACCCGGCTACCGACGCCCGTGGGCGGGCGCTTGAGGCGTGGGCAGCCTCCTCTGGTCTCTCCCTTCTGAATAGGGGGAGAGTTCAAACATGCGTGCGGCGGCAGGGTGGGTCCATAGTGGACGTCACCTTTGCCTCCCCACCGCTAGCCGTACGTGTGGAAAACTGGCGGGTGGACATGGTGGAGACCTTGTCGGACCACCGATACGTGCAGTTCGAAATCTCCACCCAGAGCCGTCGGGGGACTTCTACATCGTCGGGTCGATCCCCCTTTCCCCGGTGGGCTCTCACCCGCCTTGACCGGGAGGCTGCCAAGGAGGCCGCGTTCCTGCAGGACTGGTTTTCGCCCCCTGCCGTCCTGAATGCAGACGTCGACGCCGCAGCGTCTCAACTGAGAGGGTCTCTGACCGAAGTGTGCAACTCCAGCATGCCTCGGTCTCGTCGCCCACCTCCAAACCGCGCTGTGTATTGGTGGTCGGAGGAGTTGGCGCAACTGCGGGCAACGTGCATGGCGGCTAAACGCCAATTCACGCGGAGCCGTCGTCAGCGGCGCCGAGACGAAGCTGACGAGGACCGTCTGTACGAAGCGTACGTGGCGGCAAGGACGGCCCTCAAGTCAGCTATCGGTGCCGCCAAAGACTCAGCGAGAGCCGAGCTGCTGGAGACACTCGACGGCGATCCATTCGGGAGACCGTACAAGGCGGCGCGCAACAAATTGCGCCCCTCAGGTCCCCCGGTGACAGAGACCCTCGAGCCTTCGCTGCTGGATGAGGTAGTGCGTTCCCTGTTTCCGCGCAGGAACGCCGAGTTCTCCCCTCCAGTGATGAACCCCCCTCGGGGGAGGGCCCTAGCGGAAGAGGAGGAACAGGCTCCCCCTGTCACGGACAGCGAGATCCACACAGCGTTGGTCCGCCTCCGGGCAAAGAAAACTGCCCCCGGCCCAGACGGCGTCCCTGCAAGGGTGGTGGCCATCGCTGCCTCCCAAATGGAGGAGCGGTTTCGGGACCTCTTCAGCGCGTGTCTCGCAACGGGGCGGTTCCCGAAACCTTGGAAGGAGGGGCAGTTGTGCCTGCTCCGTAAACAGGGACGTCCGGCGGACTCCCCCTCGGCATACCGGCCCATCGTTCTGCTCGATGAGGTCGGCAAGATGTTCGAGGGGATTATAGCTGCCCGCCTCAACCGCCACTTGGCAAGCGTAGGGCCGGACCTATCCGACGCCCAGTACGGCTTTCGGGCTCAGCGGTCGACGGTGGACGCCTTAACCCGTCTCAAGGGCCAGGTTCAGGAGGCCATAGAAGATGGGGAAGGACTGTTGGCTGTGTCGTTCGACATAGCCAACGCTTTCAACTCCTTGCCCCATTCCACCATCCTAGAGGCGCTCCGATTCCACGGAGTGCCTCAATACCTTCGAGTCCTGCTGGCCAACTACTTGAAGGACAGGGTCGTACTCCTTGTGGACAGAGACGGGGAGATTCGGCGCTACGCCGTGGAGACCGGCGTTCCGCAGGGGTCGGTGTTAGGACCCCTCCTATGGAACGTCGGCTTCGACTGGCTCCTGCGGGGAACGCCCCTTCACAGGACGAGTGTCATCTGTTACGCAGACGACACTCTCCTCACTGCTCGCGGGATTTTCACGACGGCGGCCAGCCTGGCGTCGGCGGGCGGCTCCTTAGTTGCCGACAGGATCCGCCGTTTGGGGCTGACAGTGGCGCTGCACAAGACCGAAACGGTCTTTTTCTACGGCCCGAGGCAACGCCCTCCTCCTGATGCCCATATATATGTGGACGGCGAGAGGATCGCAGTACAGGGCCAGATAAAATATCTGGGCCTCATCCTAGACAGCAGGTGGCGCTTCGGCCCGCACTTCGCCGATCTGTCGAAGCGCCTGCTAAAGACGGCGAACGCCCTCTCATGGCTCATGCCAAATCTGGGAGGGCCAAGCGCGCGATGCCGGCGACTATATGCCGGCATACTATGGAGCATGGCCCTTTATGGGGCTCCAGTTTGGGCGGACTCCCTGCGCAAGAGGGAGAACGCCACCGCCCTTCGCGTGCCCCAAAGGGCTATCGCTCAACGGGTGGCGCGGGCTTACCGCACGGTGGGCTATGCGGCGGCGTGCGCACTGGCGGGCACTCCTCCTTGGGAGCTTGAAGCGTGGGTGCTCGCCAGAGTGTATGAATGGACGGTGGACCGGAGGGCGCGAGGAGAGCGCCCGGCTCATGAGGTCCGGGAAGCAGTTCGGCAGGAGGCCAAGGAGGCCATCGTCCTACATTGGGCGGACGACCTCGCTGCCGCCGTCTTTGGCCGACGGACGCTGGACGCCATCGGGCCGGTCCTCCAGACCTGGCTCGAGCGGCCGTTTGGCTTTCTCTCCTTCCGTCTGGTGCAGGTGATGACAGGTCATGGTTGTTTTGGGTCGTACCTGCACCGCATCGGGCGGGAGGAGAACCCGTCGTGCCATCATTGTGGTGCGACAGAGGACACGGTGCGGCACACACTCGAAGAGTGCCCATCGTGGTCCGAGCCGCGTCAGAACCTTGTCGCGGCGGTCGGACTAGACCTCTCGCTCCCCTGCGTAATACGCGCAATGTTGGGGAGCGAGGAAACATGGGCGGCGATGGCCTCCTTCTGCGAATGCGTCATATCGCAAAAGGAGGCGGCAGAGCGTGAGAGGGAGGAAGATGCCCTCGCCCCTGCGCTTCGACGACGTAGAGTCGGTAGGAGAAGACGGCAATACAACCGCCTTCTCCCTCCCGGGGGTGAATAGCGGGTGGTAGGCGCGGGGGCGCCTACATCCGCATTGCACTATTCACCTTTCGCGGGACGGGAACGGTTGGCATACGACCGTTCCCGAGACCCCTCCCCGACACAGGGAGGGGCGTGATATGGCCCGCCATCTTTGGCAGGCCTAGCCGAGGGGGTCCTGGTCGTAAAGGTTCATCCGGTCTCCCAGACCCCCTCACATGGCAACGCTGGTGTGCTCCTGGGTTTTTAGTGGGTATGCCGGGCTTCCCCCGGAGAGTCCCACATATCCCTCCCGTACCCCCACGGGAGGATGATACATAAAGTATTTTCCCAGGGTCAAAAAAAAAAAAAAAAAAAAAAAAAAAAAAAAAAGTTAGGTTAGGTTTCCTCTCCCAACCGCAGAAGGCGCACCGGGCGTAGGAGAAGGGCCGACAACGCCCTCTTCCGGCCCCCATGAATGGGTCCAGGGGCGAAGGACTTGGGGAAGTCCCCGCCCCCGAATCGATAGACCCGAGTCGAAGGCGCGCGCGGGTGTCGGCGTGCGCCTTTGAGGCGATGCACGTGGTGCACTGCTCCGTGCAGGTGACGGGGCCCTGATTTACGGGCCGGCACTGTAATGCGGGGCTGCGGATGAATTTGGACTCCCGCGGCCCCGCACGCACGTGCGAGGAGACACTGGGGTGGTTTTAGCCAGTAAGAGTCCGGCACACCCCTCCGCCTTTCCCCAGGTGGAGGCAGTCCATGAGGATTTCCCCCCATAAAAAAAAAAAAAAAAGGTTAGGTTAGTATTGTAGCAATAAACAGTCATGTGAAGTAGTCGGAAAATTAGTATTTTTACCGACTTCAAAAAAAGGAGGAGGTACTATGTTCGGCTGATTGTTTTTTTTTTTTAATGGGGGAAAATCATCGAATGACGGCTCCCGCCTGGGTGAGGCGGGACGCGGGAGGGAGTGTCAGACTCTTACTGACTAAAAACCACCCCGTTCCTTCTCCTGCACGTCGAGCCGGAGCCCCGGTTACCCGTTAGGTTCTCCGCGACTCCGAATCGGCATCGACCCTATTGGGCCCCATCTGTGGTGGTCTGATGGCTCTTTGAAGCGCGCGCGGAACGCTCGGCGCCATACGCTCGGGTCTGTTTCTGGTCGGACGGGGAGCCACCCATGCTCGCCGTCCGCAGGCCCGCGCTTACGGTGGCCGGAGATCGTCCCGCGATCCCCGACGCCCGGTGTGTCCTTCGCGATGGCTGGGTTGCGAAGAGGTTTAGAAGTCGGTGCCATAAGGTCATATCATAATGATATAACTGTCCACAAAATTGTGTATTGGGTACCTTGTATGGAACTTATGGCACCGACTTCTTACCTATCAGTGGGTGGGTAACCTATCAGTACTAATAATAGTTATTTTTTGCTTTTTAGTTTTGACTTTTTGTTTTTGGTTTTTTGAAGTTGGTTTTTTAAACGCAGTTTTAGGCAGTACATTTAATATTTTCAGTAAGGACAATTCTTCTTTTCTTGTCGGAGCTTTTATTAGTACCCTTTAAATTGTAACTCAATTGCACAGGTGACATGATCATCGGTATGCTTACCAAATAGTTCTTAGTTGTATTATAGAGGGCGTTGTTTTGTTACTTTTTAGTAGACATTAATTCGTATGTTTGGAATGTGACACTTGTTAGTATTGGTAAGATAAAAACAGTTAGGGACGCGATGGTGGCTAAGAGAAGAAAGAGGTGTTTTTAGGGACGCTATAGGAGCCCGCCGATATAGTTAAGGGGCAGGCAGACATTCCTTTATGGGACGTCGTTACGTGACCTCACTTATGATCTTAAGATCATTCTAAATGTCAAACAAGTGTAATATTTCCATCTTTTCAACCGACTTCAAAAAAAAAGGAGGAGGTTCTCAATTCGACTGTATTTTTTTAATGTTTGTTACCTGATTACTCGAAGACGCCTGGACCGATTTCAAAAAATATTTTTTTGTTTGAAAGGGTATGTTTGTCATTTGGTCCCATTGTCATGAAGTCAGGATCTGATGATGGAATCCCAGAGAAACCGAGGGGAACTTTTAAAAATTAATAGGGACATTTGGGGCATTTGTTATTTTTTCGTTAAGTATTTTGTAGTGACACTAATGTGTTGACATTTTTATGTGTTCTCAAGTGCGTAGCTGCGCCTGCGACCCTATAGCGTTAGCACTCCAATAAGTCAGTAATATTTTGTAATATTATAGACTGCCTCGTTGGCCGAGTGGTGACTGCGACTGCCGGGCAAGGGGTCTCGGGTTCGATTTCCGGGTCGGGCAAAGTATTACTGGGTTTTTAAAAAATTCTCAGTAGTAGCACGGAGTCTGGAAATGTGCCCGGTATATGGCAATAGGCTCACCCCCTATTACATGGGACACATTACATAAATAGTGAAAAGTGGGTGTTACTTCTGTGTGCACCTCTGCCTACCCCTTCGGGGATAAAAGGCGTGATGTTATGTTATGTTATTATAGATTAGTTACTGTTGTGAATTGTGTATTTCTTAGAACAATATAAACACAAAGTTTTACCTATTTTATTTTGGACTTTCATTGAACACACGAACTACTCTGGAGTCAAGTGAATTTAAATAAGAATACACACCACATTCTAAAATTTAAAACTATTACAATCTGATAAAAGTCTGGAGCTGATCTGATGATGGAGCCGATAGGCAGTCGAGGGAACTCCTCAACGGTTAACAGTACCTCATTGTGTTTGGGTTTGATTAATTTGTATTGATGCGTACTTTATACCTAGGTCTGGTGATGAAGTAACACCATAGTTGAGGGAACTCCTCAACGGTTAACAGTAGCTACATTGTGTTTGGGTTTGATTAATTCGTATTGATGCGTACTTTATACCTAGGTCTGGTGATGAAGTAACACCATAGTTGAGGGAACTCCTCAACGGTTAACAGTAGCTACATTGTGTTTGGGTTTGATTAATTTGTATTGATGCGTACTTTATACCTAGGTCTGGTGATGAAGTAACACCATAGTTGAGGGAACTCCTCAACGGTTAACAGTAGCTACATTGTGTTTGGGTTTGATTAATTTGTATTGATGCGTACTTTATACCTAGGTCTGGTGATGAAGTAACACCATAGTTGAGGGAACTCCTCAACGGTTAACAGTAGCTACATTGTGTTTGGGTTTGATTAATTCGTATTGATGCGTACTTTATACCTAGGTCTGGTGATGAAGTAACACCATAGTTGAGGGAACTCCTCAACGGTTAACAGTAGCTACATTGTGTTTGGGTTTGATTAATTTGTATTGATGCGTACTTTATACCTAGGTCTGGTGATGAAGTAACACCATAGTTGAGGGAACTCCTCAACGGTTACCAGTAGCTACATTGTGTTTGGGTTTGATTAATTTGTATTGGTGAGAAGTTTACACCTGGGTGTGGTGTGGTTGTCACTAAATGTCCAATGATGAAGTAGTATGATAGCTAACAAAACAATCGTAACAGTAGCTACCTGGTGTTTGAGCTTGAATAATATGTATTCATGAAAACTTTGCACTGGTGAGGATTGTACATAATATAAAATATACTAGTTCTAAACTACTGCCTCGTTGGCCGAGTAGTCGCAAGTGCGACTGCCGGGCAAGGGGTCTCGGGTTCGATTCCCGGGTCGGGCAAAGTATTACTGGGTTTTTTAAAATTCTCAGTAGTAGCACGGAGTCTGGAAATGTGCCCGGTATATGGCAATAGGCTCACCCCCTATTACATGGGACTCATAACAACTAGTGAAAAGTGGGTGTTACATTGTACTGTGGTAGAATGTGCACCTCTGCCTACCCCTTCGGGGATAAAAGGCGTGAAGTTATGTATGAAGTTGTAAAAAGGTGCGTCACTACGTACGAAGCGAGTCCCTTTTTATAGAGTTTGCAAGTTATTGATTATCAATGGTGAGATAAAAAATACACTAAGTTATGGTTGATTTATAAATATATTAAATTCTACAAATGATGGTTTAACTGGTTAATACTAAAAGATGATTTGATTTGATTTGTACGAGTAGACCGGCGATTGCGTACTACTATTGAACGTAAAATTCGATGCCTTTTATAAAAGTGTTTGTACGTAAAATGCTGAGCTGTTCGGTTGCGTTGCTCCGAACATATTCCCGACTGCAAGATGAATTGAAAGCACAAACTTAATCAAACCATCGAACACAAAACTAAACAATAAAATGCAAAAGAAATAATAAACAAAGACAATAATAAATGTAAAAGAAAACTAGAAACTTAAACTACTACTTATCTATTTACTATATAGTAAAATTAGTTACATGTACAGAAATGATAAAAGAATAAATCTCTGTCCATCTTACTTAAACTAAAGAGTCCTCCACAGTCACAACGCGTTCTCTTCGCGGGATAGGTAAGTAGTGATGATTCACCGGTTCTGGCTCACGCGTTTGACAGGTCAAATCCGGGAGAATCAGTCGCACCAATCCTAAAAAAAAAAAAAAAAAAAAAGGTTTTGGCATGCTCTGATCACGTTTCTGCAGTCCTTTTTTGCGTAGGATGCGTGGTTCTGGAGTTATGCAAATCAATTGCAAATCCATTTATTGTTATCTCATTCATTTCCGGTGTTCCTGACCCTCATCAACGCTCCATTGTTATTATCTATACTTCGAACACCCTTTTGGCGTTCTTATCTATTACTCACTGGTAACCCTCATTATCTTTCATTTCCTATGTCATCAATAAAACACAATCATTCATTTTAATTTTCTAATTAATTTATTACTTTTTTCTACAAAATATGAGTGGAACATCTCATCCACAAAAATATCATTGTACAGTGTGTTCCCTGTAAATATGTTCGTAAAACTATGCATTGAACATCCCTGAAACTTAAATAGCAAATACATTAAGCAATATTCACCACAAACTGAAGTCCAATCATTCTGAATCCTATCAACATTCCAGTCCCATCTCTTACAATTCCTTTTCAAAAACTGAAGATGATATCGCTCAGGTGTTCGTCCATATGAATCAAAATATTGACCGATGCCATTCGCATCGATATGTACAGCTATCCAGTGTGACCCTGGTTTATCATCCGCATCCAAATTGCATATTATATACGTTGGTACATGTGTATACATAGGTAGTCTATTCGCAGCATAAACATTATTTTCTAGACTGACATGAATCTTTTTCATATGCTTTTGTAATTCTAGTGTGTCCATGATATTACTGTTATTAACAAATTATTACAGTACTAATCTATTCAATGGTTGTCATACGAATGTTCAATTATAGTGATTTGTAAATATTAAATATCGCATTCTTTTGGGAATCACAAAACAAGTTCATGCCTGTTGCGATGTGCGATAAATTTGTTGACTCATAGAGTTCAGATAAGAATGGTGCTATATAAGATCGAACAGTTGCAGTCATGCAGTCAGTCTATGGTCGTTTGACCACAGTGGATTGTGTACGTCTACCAATACTACGTTTGTGTTACTTACTTCAACGCATCAATGGTCATGGAGGTAAGTGTTTATTCTATTGACAAACTTACTTGTATTTCTGTTGTTGTTTCCTAACGTGTGTGTGTGTGTGTGTCAGATTAAGTGTAAACTAATTGATATTAACGTGATAACTCTGTTGTTGCAGAGATCATTCAACTTCGCAGACGATAATGAAAATACCTATAAACAGTATTACTACTCGCCACTCTCTCCCCAACACGAAGAAGAGAGTGATGACATCGTCGTTATTAACACAGACGATGGAGGAAAAAGGAAATCGCAACCGATTGATCAATTTTTTGAAGTGACACCAAAAATAAAAAGGAAGAAGCTGCTATCGTCGACTGTGGCACGAGCTGCTAGAGATGGCGTATCATACATCTCTACAAATTCTGACGACGGAGACCAAGCGACGCATCTCATAAAAATTGAAATGTATGATATGAAGAAACTATCCAAGATTCCAATTAGTGATCACTGGAAGCACGCTACCACGAGGATTAAATATTACGTAAAGAATAATAAGGATAGCATCTACGACAACACAAACGGTCTCGTATACAATATTACAAAGACAATAGCAGAAAGTGAAAAAGTTAAAAAATACTTTTTTAACAATGACACTCATTAGTGGATTAGTGAATGTGATTCTGTTTACTTAAAGTACTTCTGTGTACTCATTAGATTTTTAGATGACTTTCCTAGCAAAACACTTAACTGTTACTTACTGTGCTACATACTTTTTTCTTTATTATAAAAATGGAAAACTTCAGTGAAATATGCATCAGTTCTTTCTTTTCCGCACCCATTGAGGAGAATATAGAACAATCCAACAGTGAATTCAATCAGGAGCTGTCTAAAGTTTGTGATGAAATGGAGAAGCGTGAACTGTTCAATTCATCGTATGATGATGAGTTGTATAATCAATGTTTGATGGTTGAAACAACGTTGATGTAAGTATTAGAAGTACAAACTCAATAAGAAATATTATTGTATTAATGTTTTATTTTAAGATTTGTCTAACAATTTTCTTTTTTGTTACAGCCAACAACAAGTTGGAAGAGGTATCAAACAAGGTATCACTGCCGATGAAAATAAGGTTACCAAGAAAGCAAAATTTGACGAAGGAGCTTCTACATCATCAATTGAAACCAATGACGTTGACAACAATAAGGTGGAATGTGATAAATGTCATGTTTATATTAATAAAAGGTATTTAAACAACCATTTAAAAAGCAATACACATAAAAATAATCTTTTAAAATCACATAATTCATTAACGAATGTTACAGTTGTTGAAACCGCTTTTGGCAATCGAATTTTAACATATAGAATTAATAGTAAAACACATCAATCAGGGCAATATTTTGAAACGCCGGAATCGTTTTTAAATTCATTAAAAATCGATATCTTATTTTTGATAAATGAATGTATTCAACAACACACAATTTGTAAAATAAACTTCATATTGCATGCTGATTTCATACAACAAACTAAAGATATTAAAAATACGTTTGATTTTCAAACGTTTAATTACATAATATGTCAAGGAGATGACTTAAATATTTTTTATTCATCATTAATAGACACAGTAGTCGGTAAAATTTGTCAATTTGAAAAAAAAGATAGTGGTTGGAGTCTTAATCAAATTAAATACATAGATATGAATGTTAACAAATTCAACCCCCTACGTGGTAGTTCATACATCAACCTTCCTCAAGATATTAAATCAAAAAAAGCTGTAATCAATGTTAAAAATAATGATAATATGTGTTTCAAATGGGCATTACTCTCCGGTTTATATCCTGTATGTAAAAATGTAGATCGGGTAGCATCTTACGCAATTCATGGAAATAAATTAAAATTTACTGGTATTTCTTTTCCGGTTAAAATTGCAGATATATCAAAAGTAGAGAAATTAAACAATATTAGTATTAATGTTTTTGGTTTAGAGTATAATAAAGAAAAAAAGTGTAATTCTGTTGTAGGTCCTTTATATTTATCAAAATGTCGTACACCTAATCATATTAACCTACTATATATATCGAATGGTACTAACAATCATTACTGTTATATTAAAAACTTATCGCGATTAGTAAGTTCACAAATATCAAGACAACATCATGCAGTTTGTATATGTGATTCATGTTTACTTCATTTCCCATCAAAGGAAAGACTTAATAACCATCAACAATATGATTGCGCGCACATTTGTACAGAATTACCAAACGGTGTGGATTCCAAAAAGGATTGGTTTGGTAAAGCAACCTCAAATAATAAATTAAAATTTGATAAATTCGCGAAAAAGTTGGAAATGCCGTTTGTGATTTATGCAGACTTTGAGGCATTTTTGAATCCGATAGAATCATGTAGTAACGATCCATCCAAGCCTAGTACAATTAATATTCAAAAACATGAAGTGTATAGTTTTGGATATTACATTAAATGTTCATATGATAACAGATTATCAAAATATGAGACATATAGTGGGTCAAACTGTGCACAAGTGTTTATGAATCGCCTTTGTGAAGATGTGAAAGCAATAGTTAAAAAAAATAGTTTCCAAAAATGTCCCGTTCCATTATCAGATGAAGATAAAATTAAAATTTCAAATTCAAACATATGTCATATTTGTGAAACTGAGTTAAATGAAGATCTGTTTTACGATTTTGATTGGCACACTGGTAGTTTTAGGGGTGTTGCACATCAAGTGTGTAGTTCTAAGTACAGAACCCCTCGTCATATCCCAATATTTTTACATAACCTCAGTCACTACGATGCTCATTTCATTGTCCATGCATTAAACCTCGATGATAACAAAGTTGAAGTTATTCCACAAAACAAAGAACGATACATATCATTTTCAAAACAGTTAACAATAAATAATCAACCAGTAAGTTTAAGATTCGTAGATTCACTGAAATTTTTATCGTGTAGTTTAGATCAACTAGCTAAAAATCTTAATGATGATCAGTTTACAGAATTAAAAAGGAACTATCCTAATAATGAAGATTTTTCACGTTTAAGACGGAAAGGTATTTATCCTTATGAATTTATGTGTAATAGTGATTGCTTGAAACATCCATCACTTCCTGATCAACACCAATTTTATAGTTCACTCACAGATTCAAATATTTCAAATGATGATTATAATCACGCAAAAGATATTTGGCAACATTTTAAGTGTAGTAGTATGTCTGATTATTCCAATTTATATTTAAAAACTGATGTTTTACTTTTGACTGATGTATTCGAAAACTTTAGAAAGCTTTGTATAAAAACTTATGGACTAGATCCTGCTCATTACTATACTGCCCCAGGTTTAAGTTGGGATGCAATGTTAAAATTTACCAAAATAGAATTAGAATTGTTAACAGACTATGACAAAATTGCTTTTTTTAAAGCTGGTATTAGAGGGGGTGTATCTCAGTGTAGCAATCGTTTTGCTAGAGCAAATAATAAATTCATGGAAGATTATGATAGCGAAAAACCTAATTCATATCTAACATATTTTGATGCGAATAATTTATATGGTTGGGCAATGTCTCAATCTCTTCCTGTTGGTGGTTTCGAATGGGTAGATTCTAATACAGATTATAATGTGTCGGATAACTCTGATTTCGGTTATGTTTTAGAAGTTGATTTGGAATATCCTGATGAACTTCATGATTTGCATTCTGACTTTCCATTATGTCCTGAAAACATATGTGTGGGTAATACTAAAGAATCTAAATTAGTTCCTAATTTAAATAATAAAAATAAATACATCATTCATTACAGGAATTTAAAACAATGCGTTGAAATGGGGATTAAATTAATGAAAGTACATAGAATTTTAAAATTTAAACAAAGTTCTTGGTTAAAGAAATACATAGATTTAAATACTAGTTTGAGAACGTTAGCTACATCAAACTTTGAAAAAGACTTTTTTAAATTAATGAACAATTCTGTCTTCGGTAAGACTATGGAAAATATTGAAAAAAGAGTAAACATTAAACTACTAACTCACTGGGATAATCGTGGTAAAGTTTTAGGTGCTCAGGATTGGATTGCAAAACCAGAATTCCATAGTTTATCAATATTTTCAGAACATTTAGTCGCAATACAATTACGGAAAACAAAGTTAATTTATGATAAACCGATTTATTTAGGATTTTGTATTTTAGATATATCTAAGACCCTTATGTATGAATTTCATTATAACTACATGATTAAAAAGTTTCATAATAAAATTAAGTTATTGTACACCGATACCGATAGTTTGATATATCAAATTTTTACAGATAATTTTTATGAGGATATAAAACCAGATCTACTTCACTATTTCGATACATCAGATTACCCGGAAAATAATATTTACGGATATCCAAAAATAAATAAAAAAAAGTTAGGTTTTTTCAAAGATGAGAATAATGGTAAAATATTGAAGGAATTTGTAGGGTTGCGATCAAAAATGTATGCCTTAGAAATAGAAGATAAATTTATAGCAAAAGCAAAAGGAGTTAACAAAAGTGTTACCAAAAAAATGAATATGGAAAATTACAAATCGTGTTTATTTAATAAAAATGTATTATATTGTAGTATGCTTCGATTTAAGTCAATCAAACACACTATTTTTACACAAAAAATAAATAAAACATCTTTGTCATATAATGATACCAAACGATGTATTATGGACAACAACATTGATACATTGGCTTGGGGACATTATAAATTACGTTAAGTGTAATACTTTTATTTCTGTGTGTATATACAAAATTTGTTTTGATTGCAAAATTATGATATTACTATAATATTATATAATAGATTATTACATATTTAAAATTTATTGTTTGATTGTAAATAGTGCAAAAAATAATTGTAGTTTTTATTTCTGATAAGTACTAAATGTATTAGAAATAGTATACAAAACATTCTGTTTTTCGCAAATAATATGTTTTATATAATTTTGTCAATATATAGTAATTTTACACCGACATTTTCATTTTTATTTCATCCCTTTAAAACTCTAGACGTGTGAAATGTATCACTTTATCCATCCGTTTACTGCTATTGTGGCAGGACCAAGTGGATGTGGGAAGTCAAATTTTGTAACAAATTTCATAAAATCAGTTAAAGAAATATGTAATTGTGATTTTAATCAGATCACATGGTGCTTTGATGAAATGCAGCCTTTATATAATTTACCAAATGTTAACTATCATCAAGGAATTCCAAATCTTAATATGTTTGATGGTGAAAACCCACATCTTATTATTATTGATGATCTAATGAGAGAGTCTGATGGAAGAATTGTGGATATATTTACAAAAGGTAGTCATCACAGGAATCTTAGTGTATTTTATTTAACACAAAATTTATTTCATCAAGGTAAAGGTCAAAGAGACATTTCTTTAAACTCAAGTTATATAATTTATTTTAAAAACCCTCGAGATAAATCTCAAATAAGATATTTAGCACGTCAAGTGTCACCAGATAACCCAAAATTCATTGAAGACGCCTACAGGGATGCAACTTTCGAAGCGCATGGATATTTAATGATAGATTTAAAACAGAATACAAATGATTTTTGTCGTATCAAGACAAATGTATTCCCATTTAATGGTTACTGCACAGTCTACGTCCCCACGAAAGAGTTTAAATACACCAAGAATCAAACAATTCAAATCATTTCTAAATGATGCATCGTCGACTCACCACGCATAAAGATTTGCTAAACGCTTTGCATACGCTTAAACCAAAATATCAAAGAGCGTTACTTAAAACGTGTGATGAAGAAGAAATAAATTGTATTTGTGAATGTATTCATAACGTTTTACAAGGAAAGATACCTCTCAAAGATCAAGATAAACAAAAATTGAATAAACACAAAAATATACTCCGTAAACTGGTGCATAAGTGTACACATAAACTAAGAAAAAATATTATTATACAAAAAGGAGGGGCTTTCTTACCAATAATATTAGGTGCAATATTGAGTGGATTAGTAAGTGGACTAGCCAGTTAACATGGAAAATGCTAAGAAAATGATACTTATTGAACCTGGATTGATTGAAAAATTAAAACAAGAAAATAAGGTTACTAGTAATTTGTCTCGACTAGATATTGAAATGCAAAATATTATGAATAGTAAGACGGAAGACCGAAAGAAGTGGATGTTATATTTACAAACACTACAAAGGTACCTTCACTTTACCGAAGAGGATCGTCAACCACTCAGATTACCAATTTATTCTGATACATCTAATGAAGATTCAAATGGATCTAAAATTGGTTTTAAAAATAAAGATAGAGATCTAAAAAGTTCAGTTGATGCTGAATCTTTGTTAGAGGAGAAAGGATCTATTAAAAGTATAGAAAGTGAAGCAAATCCACTGTATTCACCAACACAAATACTCAGTTTAATTCCAAAAACTTATAATAAAAAAGGTGAGTCATTATTAAACTTAATTGGAATAAGTAAAAGTAAAATACGTTGGGATAATGAAGGCACAGTTATAATTGATAATGAAAAAATTCCAGGAAGTAATATTGTTGATTTAATAAATGATTCACTTAGACCCTTAAAAAAAGTGATCCGATAGGGTGGGATAGATTTGCTAAAGCATTAAAAGATATTAAAGTACCACTTACTTATATTGGAAATCCAAAGAGATGTGAGTTTATTAACCAACTTCAAGCAAAAGATCTGAACAAAACCTCTGAGATTGAAGTTCAAGAGTTTTCTACACCGAGCAGTGGAGATAAAAGATCTATAACTAAAATACGTAAAAAGATCGATTGGGAAAAATGGACCCCGTACTAGAAGAAATTAACAGGATTTATTATGATCCATCTAACCCCGCTGGTTTTGGTAGTATTGATAAATTATCAAAAGCTATGAAGGAGAAAATGGATAAAAAGCAAGTAAAGGAATGGTTACAATCACAAGAAACATATACACTACATAAACCCATTCGGAAAAAATTCCCGCGTAATAGGTACATTCTATCAAACATTAATGAGTTGTGGCAAGCTGATTTAAGTGATATGCGAACTTATGCTCAATATAATGATGGTTTCAACTACATACTTTGTGTTATTGATGTATTTAGTAAATATGCTTTTGCAAGACCAATGAAAAAGAAAAACTCAGAAACAACTAAAGAATGTTTTGAAAGTATATTTACTGAAAGTAATTCAACACCTACTCACATACAATCTGATAAAGGTACAGAATTTATTTCAAAAGATGTACAAAAATACTTTAAATCCAAAAAGATAAATTACTATACCACTAACAATCCTGATATTAAGGCTAGTATTGTTGAACGATTTCAAAGAACTCTAAAAATGAAAATGTGGCGTTATTTCACTCATAATAATACTTATAGATATGTCGATGTTTTACAAGATTTAATATACTCTTATAATCACAGCATTCACTCGAGTATTAAGATGTGCCCATGTGATGTAAGTTCCAACAATATTATGACAGTTTGGACTAATCTTTATGATAGAGGATCAAACAAACTTTCTTTAGAAAATTCTAAACCAAATTTCAACGTGGGTGATTATGTTCGAATAACTAAATATAAACATGTTTTTCAAAAAGGATATGAATCCAATTGGAGTGATGAAATATTTATTATATCTTCAATAATTGATAGATCTCCATGGATTGTTTATACAATAACTGATTTACAAAATGAACCAATAGTTGGTACTTTTTATGAAAGAGAATTACAGAAGGTCACTTACAACCCCACCTCACAATATAAAATAGATAAAATAATTGGCACTCGTTATTCGGGTAACAGAAAAGAAGTATTAGTGAAGTGGAGAGGTTATCCAGATAAATTTAACAGTTGGATTTTAGCTTCTAGTTTACAAGAAATATGAATAAAGAAAGTTTTTATTTAACTTTGCTCAGCAATAGTTCAATGGAATACTTTCCTGATAACAAGACCACAAATTTTTCAACAAAATTACCAAAAGCTATGAAATTAGAAGGTGAATGGTCGGTTGGAGTTGTCGAGTTTCAATATCCATGCACCATGTTTACTGTTCAAGATCATGAAAATGTTGTATACATCACAAAAACCATGATAATGCCTAATGAAGATAAACCATCAACAGTGTACTACAAAAAACATATTCCCGCTACCAACTACGATAACGTTGAACATATTTTAAAAACGTTAAATAGTATCAGAGAGAACTTGAAATTTCGTTATGATGAAATAACAAAATTTGTGTCTGTTTCTGTTTTGGATAAAAATATAACTTCCATAACATTATCACCCAAATTAAGTTTACAACTAGGTTATGAACCAAATACAAATCTCCTAGACAGAAATTTTGGGAAGTGTCCTGCTAATTTACACTTAGGGTTACCATCACAACTATTTCTATATTGCGATATTATCGATCCTCAGATTGTGGGTGATGTTATGACTCCGCTATTAAGAGTCATTTCATTAGATCCTTCAAAATACATTTATGGTGCGAATAAAATGCACATTTTCTCTCCACCTCACTACTTACCTGTTATGCGAAGAGAGTTCGATACGTTAGAAATAGATATAAGATCGAGCACAGGACAAAAAATCCCATTCCAGTTTGGAACCGTGTGTATTAAACTACATTTCCACAAATTATAATAATGTATTCTCATCAGGATCATCATAAATGTCCATACGAAAATTATTATTCTCATCAAGCTGGATCAGGAGTTGGAGTAATTTATAAGGGTTCACCATACCAACGTGGTCATGGTATTGGGAGCTTCTTAGGAGGGTTATTTAGATCAGTTTTACCTTTACTTTCAAGTGGTGTTCGAGTGGTTGGTAAGGAGGCATTAAATGCTGGAGTAGGACTTTTATCAGATATGGTTCAAGCCCGTCCTATGGAAGCCTCAATAAAAAATCGTCTAAAGCAAGTTAGTACGAACTTAAAACGAAAGGCTGATGACAAAATTGATCGATTTAACATGACAGGATCTGGGTATATAACTAAAAGAAAACGATTGGCCTCGTTCATTCCACCACTAACAGCGAAAGTGAAAGCTACGAAAAAACTTGGTCGAAAACAAAAAAACATCAAAGATATATTTTCAAATTAAGTATGTCTTTCCTTCATAATCATTCTTGTGAGTGCGTTAAGTCAGAATTAGATTTGTTTGCATTACCGTCTACACAAACAAGCATTGAAAATGGATTGTGGATTCATTATAAACCAATTTCATCTCTTGCTGATGATGGACCTATCGAGTTTCAAGTTCCTGGAACAGGCGATGACTACATAGATTTGTCTCATACATTACTCCACATAAAGGCAAAAGTATTAAATCAAGATTCAACAAACTTGATATCAGCTACAGCAGTAGCACCTGTAAATAATTGGTTGCATTCACTTTTTAGTCAACTCGATATCTATTTAAACCAAAAACTTGTGTCACCACCTAATAATACCTATGCTTATCGAGCATACATGGAAACCCTTTTAAACTATGCACCTGCTGCTAAACAATCTCATCTTACTTGTAGTCTTTGGTATGATGATACAGCAGGAAAAATGGATTCCACAGATGGTAAAAACATTGGATTTGTTAAAAGACAGGAATTAGTTAATGAAAGCAGGGAAGTAGAAATGATTGGTCATCTTCATGGTGATATTTTCAATCAAGATAAATTTTTAATTAATGGCGTTGAAATGAGTGTAAAATTAGTTCGGTCAAGAGAGAGTTTTAATTTAATTGCTGGATCAAATGATGTAAAGTTTAAAGTTTGCATTACGGATGCAACTCTTATTGTTCGAAGAGCACGAATTAATCCAAGTGTATTACTCGCACATCAGAAAGTTTTAGCTTCTACCACTGCTAAATATCCTATAACTCGTGCTGAAGTTAAAGTTTTAACTATTCCATCGGGTGTTCAAGGGAAAACTCTTGATAATATATTCTTAGGACAGGTACCCAAAAGATGTATTATTGGTTTTGTGAATAATTCCGCATTTAATGGTTCACTTACTAAAAATCCATTTAACTTTGAAAACTATGGTATTAACTCTTTCAGCTTATATATTGATGGTCAACAAATACCTTCCAAAGCTTTGCAACCATCTTTTAATAATAATATGTTTACATCAGCATATCATACTCTATTCTCGGGGACTGGTATTCACTTTCTTAATGAAGGAAATGCAATCTCTCGTGAACAGTATGCCAAAGGTTACTGTCTTTTAGCATTTGATTTAACTCCTGATTTATCAGCTAACTCATCAGCCCATTGGAATCTCATAAAGCATGGTAGTGTAAGATTAGAAGTACGATTTGAATCCTCACTAATACAAACAATTAACTGTATTGTTTATGCTGAGTTTGACAATATTATTGAAATAGATAAAAATCGAAATGTTACTGTAGACTATAGTAGTTAGGATTATAATGTGTGTTGTGTTTTAGATATATGTGTTATGCTTAATGCATTTTTGTGTGTGTGTAACTAAATGTAACATTATAAAATTAATAAAACAAATTATATGCAATATATTATTTTTTATTTCTTTATATACCTCCCCTATTTAATCTTAAACAAAACACTGTTCGAGTTTAAACTTTACATAAGCACATTGACTAAACCACTGAACATGCTGCTGCCAAGGATCATCGTCATCTTCCCAATCTTTTAAACCACCACCACAATGGAAACACTTGGTCCTGTCTCCATGGCCAGTATAAAAGAAACCGGCTTCTGCAAGATCTTCGGGCTTCTGCTGCATAACGAGAGGCCAGTTTTCGAAACTCATCAATCGTCTAGATTTTGAACTGAAAAATGGATATTCAGCTCTTAGGTACTGCATATTCTTCACTTTTTCTTCTCCAATCAATTTTGTAGTTTTGTTTTTCCATGAAGTGTTCTGTACACGTATACCGCACTCATCTCTTCCTTCTGCTATTGTTTTTCTCTCAGCATCACAAGGCGACAGCTCCTTGGATCTAATGAGTACACAGAAGTACTTTAAGTAAACAGAATCACATTCACTAATCCACTAATGAGTGTCATTGTTAAAAAAGTATTTTTTAACTTTTTCACTTTCTGCTATTGTCTTTGTAATATTGTATACGAGACCGTTTGTGTTGTCGTAGATGCTATCCTTATTATTCTTTACGTAATATTTAATCCTCGTGGTAGCGTGCTTCCAGTGATCACTAATTGGAATCTTGGATAGTTTCTTCATATCATACATTTCAATTTTTATGAGATGCGTCGCTTGGTCTCCGTCGTCAGAATTTGTAGAGATGTATGATACGCCATCTCTAGCAGCTCGTGCCACAGTCGACGATAGCAGCTTCTTCCTTTTTATTTTTGGTGTCACTTCAAAAAATTGATCAATCGGTTGCGATTTCCTTTTTCCTCCATCGTCTGTGTTAATAACGACGATGTCATCACTCTCTTCTTCGTGTTGGGGAGAGAGTGGCGAGTAGTAATACTGTTTATAGGTATTTTCATTATCGTCTGCGAAGTTGAATGATCTCTGCAACAACAGAGTTATCACGTTAATATCAATTAGTTTACACTTAATCTGACACACACACACACACGTTAGGAAACAACAACAGAAATACAAGTAAGTTTGTCAATAGAATAAACACTTACCTCCATGACCATTGATGCGTTGAAGTAAGTAACACAAACGTAGTATTGGTAGACGTACACAATCCACTGTGGTCAAACGACCATAGACTGACTGCATGACTGCAACTGTTCGATCTTATATAGCACCATTCTTATCTGAACTCTATGAGTCAACAAATTTATCGCACATCGCAACAGGCATGAACTTGTTTTGTGATTCCCAAAAGAATGCGATATTTAATATTTACAAATCACTATAATTGAACATTCGTATGACAACCATTGAATAGATTAGTACTGTAATAATTTGTTAATAACAGTAATATCATGGACACACTAGAATTACAAAAGCATATGAAAAAGATTCATGTCAGTCTAGAAAATAATGTTTATGCTGCTAATAGACTACCTATGTATACACATGTACCAACGTATATAATATGCAATTTGGATGCGGATGATAAACCAGGGTCACACTGGATAGCTGTACATATCGATGCGAATGGCATCGGTCAATATTTTGATTCATATGGACGAACACCTGAGCGATATCATCTTCAGTTTTTGAAAAGGAATTGTAAGAGATGGGACTGGAATGTTGATAGGATTCAGAATGATTGGACTTCAGTTTGTGGTGAATATTGCTTAATGTATTTGCTATTTAAGTTTCAGGGATGTTCAATGCATAGTTTTACGAACATATTTACAGGGAACACACTGTACAATGATATTTTTGTGGATGAGATGTTCCACTCATATTTTGTAGAAAAAAGTAATAAATTAATTAGAAAATTAAAATGAATGATTGTGTTTTATTGATGACATAGGAAATGAAAGATAATGAGGGTTACCAGTGAGTAATAGATAAGAACGCCAAAAGGGTGTTCGAAGTATAGATAATAACAATGGAGCGTTGATGAGGGTCAGGAACACCGGAAATGAATGAGATAACAATAAATGGATTTGCAATTGATTTGCATAACTCCAGAACCACGCATCCTACGCAAAAAAGGACTGCAGAAACGTGATCAGAGCATGCCAAAACCTTTTTTTTTTTTTTTTTTTTTTTTTTTTTTTTTTTTAGGATTGGTGCGACTGATTCTCCCGGATTTGACCTGTCAAACGCGTGAGCCAGAACCGGTGAATCATCACTACTTAGGTACCGTAGACCTATTCGTATTATTTGTTTTACGCATAGTGCTCGGCCACCGTTTGGCTAGAAATGAACTTAAGTTTGTTTGTTCACTATCACTAAGCTGACGATCAGCTGTACTCTGCTTTCGCGATCTCACTTCACTGTTCACATCACTGATTGTTTTTGGTGTGGTGGCCAGCGACTTCTGTCTCTGGAAAGCTTCCCCACCTGCACGACGAAGGGGCAGCGAGCAATATCTCGTCCATGTCCAGACTGCTGCTCCACCTACTGCCATAGCCAACAGTACGTAGGTTATGGTGTAAAGGTGAATATCATGAGACGAGATATCATCAATATCTGCTTTGCTTGACTTTAGACCTTTAATCTGTTCACCTAGCATGGACAAAGATTTATTCAAGCCTTGCTTCTCTATGATGTCTTCTGGTGATTCTTCGTCTAATGGAACGTTTATCTTTACGATATGGTTTATCTGATCGAGCTCAGGTATTTGAATATTTGGTGCGATTTCTAATTGGTTTATTTGTTTTTGTAGGGAATATAATGCAAAATCCTTGCCCTTGATAAAACACGATTGACTCAAGCTAATGACCCCAGCTCGAGTCAGCTGTTCGACGGAAACTTGATCGTCACATATGATTTTTACTGAATAGCTGCTACAGCAAAAGTACAAGTATTGTGACGTAGAGTGCAATTCAAACCATTTGTTTTGGCATACTGATTTTTCAACGTTGCAATGTATTGGTGATCGGATTGAGATTACAAAAATTTTGATCATTTTGTAAACTGCGAATTGGTTTAAACAGTTCACACATGAATAACTCTTCATGAAGCAAGCATGTATTTAGCTCATGAATGGTTGGTATGAAATAAGCGTCCTTTCTTAAATTTACTGCAACATAATCAGATACTGGTATTACTGTTATCATACTCTGGTTGTTTTCGTGCGGAACTGGTAGTATCTTATATAATTGAAAATTTTCTCTTGAAATAAGAGGAAATGTTATTTCAAAAATTATGTAAGTCTCCGTGACTCTTGCTTTGATTTTCAATAGCTTGTAAATGTATTGAAGGTCAGTTTCGAGGTTCTCAATAGGCAAAGTCAGATCTTTGGGCATTTGCCCATAAATAATTTGCAATTCTCTTTTAATTTGTGCTGGTGTTAGAATATGTAAGCTGATTTGGCCATGGTGTATTTCAGAAATGGTATCGATTAAGGTTTCTTGGATTCTCTTGAGGTTGTGCATTAGATTAATGGTAGCGATGGATACAAAGGTGAAGTCTTGGTGTATAGTCATCACATCAATTTCTTTTTGTATATTACTGGTCGCAAAATCTAAATTATTATTTTTTTTTTTTAAACAAATTTATTCATTGAAATTTTACATAGGTATTGCCTTAAATCTAAACTCGCCAAACTTTAACGTTTGATGGCGAGAGACGCTCATTTTTCAAACTGTTTCTATTATTATCATAATCATGATGATGAAGGGAGTCTTTTTTTTTTTTCCTTAACATATAGGTAGGTACACTATAACCCAAGCAGGACATAGCAAGTATGTGTTATACCACCTGCATTGCTTATATTGAATAGAAACAAAAAACAATACTGACACAATAACAAACTCTTTTTACTGAAAACACTAAGTAATTAAAAAAAAAAAAGAAAAAATATACATATGAAAAATCGAAAATCCCAAACAAAATCCTAGTTTACCTCCAATATAATTCTTTTTAATTTTGACTTTATAAGTACCTTACTATATTTTTTTCCATCTTCTCTTAATATGTCTATTTGGTTAAATACTTTAGGTACTAAGTAGGCGGATGTTCTCTTCCCATAATAATTTTTTATATTTGGTACAGTAAATTTGTTTTCTCTAACCCTACTTGTGTTGTATTGGTTGGTTACATTATTTTTATATTCATCATTATAATAATATTCTAAGCTAATTAAATAATCTATTTTTTTATCTATGGGTATGATTTCACAAATAGGAATTATGTAGATGTTTGTTTATAATTTTGTGCTGTTTTTCTATCATATTTTCTGTTCGTTGTAAAATGTTATGTTCCGCTTCAACTATAGACGTTTGGTTCTTCCATAACTGAGCCAGGTGGTTTTGATTACGGTGTACAAGTTCAATGTCCTGTTTGTATTTTTCTGCGAAACTCTCGTCTAATACGCCAAACAATGAGTTAGCAATTGAACCGACTGCGTTGATAAGACCGCGTCGGGTTCGATTGCGAGTATTATAATGCTGACTAAGTAACAGCTGGTTGTAATATTGTAATTCATTGTAATCGTGACGTATTTGTAGTAGGATCATATGACAGTGACTCGGTTCCTTGATGGTTTCGCATGTTTTTTCGAGATAATTGGTGAAATCTTTAATCGCCTTCTCTCCTTGCCAATATGGGGACATATCGTAGAAGGTGACAAGTTTCCAGTTATCTCGAATCAATTGTATTTTTCCCAGTGGGTCAAAATACAAGGTTTGGTTGCTGTTTAGTTGTTTGTAAGTAAAGGATGCAGTGGTCGGTGATATGATATTAAGGAACATTAACAACGCCAGTGCTATGTTCACTATCCTTGGATGAGTTGATGAGTCAGTGTGTCGTCTACTTCTAACTTCTGGTTGAACATTTTCCGTCTCTGGTGTTATTGTTTTGGATTCTACTTGAGGTTCTATCGGTAAAACCGAAAGCTTCACTATAGGCCGCTTGACATATCCGTTTTTGGTTTTTAAGGTAACTACTCTTACTAGGTCATCATTTCCGGGGTGTACTTCGGTTATACGGCCGATTGGCCACTTCCCAGCTGGTAAATTATCTTCCATTATAATGACCACATCTCCCACCTTAACGTTTTTCTGGTACTTAAACCATTTATTTCTGGCAGACAATTGTGTTAAGTATTCGCGTTTCCATTTCTTCCATAAATCTTCGTATAATTTGGTTACTAATTGCCACCTGGTTCTGGCATCTTCTGCTGTCTCTATCACAGTCACGCCTGGTCGTGTTGTTAAAAAATGGGCTGGTGTTAGGAAATCGAGGTCTTCAGGATCTTCTGTAAGCGCACAGAGTGGACGAGAGTTAAGACATGCCTCCAGCTTTGCCAAAAGTGTGCAATATTCCTCGAAGGTGAGCTTTTGATGGCCGATAACACGCTTGAGGTGGTGCTTAAGGCTTCGTACGGCTCTTTCCCAAAGTCCTCCCGCGTGTGGACACGACGGTGCGTTGAAGTGCCATTCAATTTGAAGTTCGGTAATCTCTTTGTAGAAGCTTTCGTTAAATGTTTGTTGAAGACACTCGTACTCTTCTTGAAGTATTCGATTTGCTCCGACAAAGTTGGTACCATTGTCGGTATAGATATGACGTGGTGTTCCACGCCGCGCTGCCATCCTGTTAAGTGCAGCTAAGAAGGCTGAACTGGAGAGGTCGGATACAAGTTCCAAGTGTACAGCTTTTGTTGCCATGCACACGAAGATTGCAATGTATCCCTTAGTGGTTTTAATTCCTCGGCCTTTATTTGATTTGATTTCCACAAATCCGGTATAATCGATGCCGCAGTGGTGAAAGGGCATTGCAGGATTTACTCTGGGTGATGGTAAGTCGCCCATAAGTTGGTACTGTCGAATAGGTTGTTGTTTGTGGCATATAATGCATTGTCTTATAAACTTTTTAGTAGCCATATATCCGCTGATGATCCAATATTTTTGTCGAATATTAGATAATGTAAGGCGCGCTCCACCGTGGAAGGTTAATTCATGAGCTTGTTTTATTATTAATGTGGTAATTCTGTGATTATGTGGTAATATTATTGGATGTTTCATTTCAGGATTTATGTTAGCGTTTTTTAATCTACCACCTACCCGTATAATCCCATCTTGGTCTAAAATCGGGTTTAAATTTATAAGTTTACTTTTCGAATGCAATTTTCCTTTGTTTACTAAGGAAGTTATGTCCTCAGCAAATTCTATTTGTTGAACACTCCTGATAAATATAGTATTTGCACGACGTAGCTCTTGTAACGTGAGATAGGTTGAACGCATTTTGTTTCCCGTGGGTAATCGTAATATCCACGCAAAAATACGGATTATTTTTGCATAGCAACTAAACTTGGATAATAAATGGTTAATAATGTTTAAAATTATTGATGTCGTTTGTTGTTTTACGACCACTGCGTTTGATTGAGTCATAGATGATTTCTTGATTTCCAAGTCAGTTTTGTAAGTTTTTTGAGTGGTATTTTGGTTTTGAAAGGATTTAATCCAGGACGGGCCGTGCCACCACAGCTCATGTTCTTTCAATTGTTTAGTGGTCAATCCACGAGTTGCACAGTCCGCTGGATTCTCGCTAGTGTTAACATATTTCCAATGTTCTGATGGTATTAGCTGTGTAATAGCTTGGACGCGATTGGTTACAAATGGTTTCCATCTCGCAGGATCTCCTTGGATCCACCCTAAAACAGCTGTTGAGTCGGTCCAGCAATAACTTAATATGTTATAATCTTCTAAACTATTTTCTACTTTTTGCATTAGTTTCGATAATAGTTGGGCCCCCATTAGCTCCAGTCTGGGTGTCGATATGATTTTGTTTATAGGTACTACCTTAGCTTTAGCTGCGACTAAAACTACGGTAGAACTTTCTTCTTTGTTGACTCGGCAGTATATTACAGCGGCATACGCTTGATTCGAAGCATCGCAAAAACCATGTAGTTGTACCTGTTCATCTTGGTTTATCCCAAGCCATCTATTTACTTCTATGGTATGGATTTCCCTTAGTTCTCTTCTCAACTTAGACCACTTGGTTTCTATTTCTTCTGGTAAAGAATCATCCCAATTTAGGTTGGATAACCACACAGTTTGAAATAATATCTTCATATTAATGCTCAAAGGGGTGAGCCATCCTAATGGATCGAACAGTTTTGAAATGTCCGATAACAGAGACCTTTTAGTTAGTTTTGTTGTTACTTCCTGGTCTAGTTTGGAGTCAAATATAAATTGATCTTTTTGTGGGTTCCAAGCGAGACCTAAAGTTTTGGTGGAGTCTGATTGTTTGAACTCATACGTTTGCTGGTTACACAAACTTTTATCTAGATCCGATAGCAGCCGAGGTTCGTTCGAAGCCCATTTTCTTAAGTTAAATCCCCCTTTGCGGAGTATTTTTATAAGGTCTAGTTTTAGCTGGTTTGCCTGTTCTATTGAATGTTGACCTCCACAGTAATCGTCCATGTAGAAGCTTTCTTCTAAGGCCTTTGCTGCGGTAGGATAATTTTTCTTTTACTGATTTTACTGTGATTTTACTTTGATTTTACTTTTTAAATGCTGCATTTTTTGTGCATTCGATAAAGATGGGTTTTTGTGTATGGTTTCAGTAAATAAATCTTTAAAAGAAGTCCATTGGTGGTAGTTACCCTGGAAGGTTGGAATATCTATTTTTGGAGTAGATTTATCCCGATGTGTTTCAGACCACATTTTCGAATTGATGGTTTTCTTCATTTCTATATAAATTTTTTCATGCGCGCTAAATTCATTTTGATACCACATGTTTTCATCGCCGTCTTCGCCTTCTATCTCCCAGTGCAGACTATCAATGACAGTCCAACGACTTTGAAGACATTTCAGAGCATCCTCAAACTCCCATTTGTTCTGTAACTTCTCCACTTCAAAAGTAGCTACAGTTCTCTCAAAGGCTCTAAAGTTGATGGTTTGCTTTTTGATCATGTCACTCAATTTGCTGACACGTTCTACGCTCTTCGCATTAGTCTGTGGTTGGTTAGTTTTAGAATAGGATACGCTCGTCGTTTGGTTTGATGCACTTGCCTCTGGAGGCAGCTGGCAGACTCCATGTTGCTTAGACAAGAGATTTTCCATGGTTTTTGTAATTAACATTTTGGCAGTCAAATATACTTCTTCCGCCTTATCGAAACAATTATTAATAAAATACACATGACCAAGTTCAGCGGTTTCACAGCACTTTCTATGATTCCGTTGATAGTCTCTCCAGTAATTTTCTAATAGCTCTAATTTCCTCTTACAGTAATCTATGGTTTCCTATCTTCTCCATCTTTCTTGAAGTTAGTCAAGAATTTAACTAAAGCGTCGTAGATCTCGGTTTGGTTGATAGAGAGTGCCTCCATGTTAAAATTCAAAGACAATTAAATGAATTAATAAAATGGTTTGGTCTGACCTTATATTCTCCTTACGATACAGCTCCACTCTCGATGTAGCGTTCTCTGATGATGTGCACTGCTTATTATCTCTATCTAATTACTGGTAGTGAGATCCCGGATTCACAAAACACTTTCGAACAGTACTTCCGAATTGTACTTCGCGACCCGAGATCCGGCTCGAAGGACCTTGTAAAAAGGTGCGTCACTACGTACGAAGCGAGTCCCTTTTTATAGAGTTTGCAAGTTATTGATTATCAATGGTGAGATAAAAAATACACTAAGTTATGGTTGATTTATGAATATATTAAATTCTACAAATGATGGTTTAACTGATTAATACTAAAAGATGATTTGATTTGATTTGTACGAGTAGACCGGCGATTGCGTACTACTATTGAACGTAAAATTCGATGCCTTTTATAAAAGTGTTTGTACGTAAAATGCTGAGCTGTTCGGTTGCGTTGCTCCGAACATAGTAGATACTAAAATAATAATTGTATGTCTAAATTCATTATAATTTTTAAATTAATTAGATCGTTCCTTTTAAATTATATAGTTTTAAGCTTGGTTATTAAGGGAATAGGTAATTTGTCAAGAGAGTCTTTTTTCTGAAATGACAAATCAAAATAATATTTTGAAAATAAGGGAATAACAACATTTTCGCCTTTTTCGATCGGCTTTAATGCCCTAAGCGAGTATACATATCTTCAATTCAAACGTAGAGCTCATTATGTTGATTTTTGAAGAGTTCCCTAGAATATCTTCCACATTTAATTTTTGAAAAGATCCGGAACTATGTGAGTAAAACCAAAAATCTGCCGGAAGTCACTATTCCACGCGAACGAAGTCGCGGGCAAAAGCTAGTAACTTATATATTAAAAATCTATCCGAAAAGGTATACCTACTTTTGAAATGTTCTTTTGTAAAAGCTGCAAGATTTATGTTTCAAAATTGTCATCTCACTATAGATCTAATATTCATAAATCAAATCGCTTGTCGAATTCTGAAATTGATAATGTTCAAGTTATTGCTTCTGCATTTAAAAAAAGGATTATAAGTTATAAAATAAATCCGATTGTTTTCACTATAACTCCCGAAACATTTTTAAGTCAAATTTCAAACACTGTGTATAATATCATAAAAAAATCCATTAAAGAACATAAAGCAATTAAAGTAAATTTTGAACTATTTGTTTCTTACATTTTGCCTAAAAATGATGAAATATTCATGAAATCATTTAACACAAAGTGCAAAGCACTATAATATTAAATTTATTTTATAAAATGTATATTTAATATTGCTGATATTTACCGGAAATGTTCTGAGAAATCAACATCAAAATGTTCCGAGTTTGAACTTTCAGACTCTGGTTGGGCAATAAATTTTATAAGTCATTTGGAAGTAAATATAAATAAGTATAATCCTCTAAGAGCTGGAACTTACTTACAGTTACCCGCCGTCATAAGAAATACAAAATCTTGTTTAAACATATGTAACAATGACAATTACTGTTTTTTGTAGTGTCTTTCAGCTCATATGTATCCAACTATACAGAATCCTAATCGCACAAAATCTTATCCGCACTATACGAAACTATTTAATTTAAATAATTTATCATATCCTCCGAATTTTAATGATATAAAAATATTTGAGATGAATAATCCATTTATAAGTGTGAATGTTTATGGTCTGGGCTCTAATAATCATGTAACAGGTCCTTTATATTTGACATGTAAACGCAAGCTTATCCATGCTAATCTGTTATACATATTTCAAAATGGAAAAGCACATTTTTGTTTAATAAAAGACTTTAGTCGCCTTTTGCATCGTCAATTAACTAAACACAAGTCTAAAGTATTTTTATGCGATGAATGTTTTTTATACTATGGCACAATAAATAAATTGATGAATCACAACTGTGGTAGAAAACAAACCATTTTACCTGAAGAACATAGCAAATTACATTTTGTGAACTTTGAAAGAACTCAAAGTATACCTATTGTGATATATGGTGATTTTGAAAGTTTATTATGTGAATACTCGGACAAAAATAAATCCATTTTTACTGAAAGTGTACAAGCACATAAAGCATCCTCATTTGCTTACTATATTTGCTGCAAGGCTAAACCCGACCTGAATGATTTTGTAAGTTATAGAGGCCCAAATTGCAGCCAAACATTTGTTAAAACAATAATAAATGATGTCAAAAGGCTTCATAATATTTTACAAGAAGATAGGCCTATGTTACCTCTTACCCCTGAGGAGTTGGGGTGCGGTGCCAGAAGACCTCCCCGTGGTGCACCCTGGGTGCGGGCGACAGTCTCCCTAGCGGGGGTGATAGGGCTGGAGTGACTGTCGCCCGCAGCAGACTTCTGGACTGGGCGGGCGCACCCGATAGGGTTCTGGAGGCGGCGGGCTGTGTGCTCATAGCACGCGCTTCCGTGGGGCGTTTCTCCGCCTGTCTCTCTGAACTTAGCAGAGAGCGTGGCGGAGAGGCAAGGGCGGTGCTCGTTGTGCAATCACCCTGCCAGCGAGCAGCATCGGGACACAAGCTGTCCCCGATTGCAGCCGTCGATATCGTAATCCGTAAGGAGGTCACGGTCATGTTTTGTGACTCTAAACGGGACGAGGGTCTTGGCTTGGTCGCCCGGACCGCGAGGAAGATAACCTCTATAAAAAATTCCTCCAATACTAAGTTCTGGTGCGCGGCGAGAGTATGCATGGCTGAGGAGTAGTGTCAGTCGTGAGCGCACCCCCAGCTAGGGGACCAGTGGACCCTCTAGTTGGGAAACAAATTTTCACTTACCAAGGTACAGGGGGCACTGCCTGGGTGGACCGAATATTTCCCCCATACTCGTGGGAACTTTATGGAGTTAAATATAAACAAAAATAAAAAACCACAATCGGAGGAGAAGAGTGCGGGTGAGCTTAGCTCGCCGGCTGCAGTAGCGGGAGAAGGGAGCCCAAGTGGCTCTGGGACTCGTGGTGAGGCGCTGGAGTTGTCCAGCGAGCCCCACACACAGGCTCCAAGTCGGATGGGGTCGGACTCCGAGTCCGACACATCCTTAGCGGAGCGGTTGAGCGTGAGCTCTAAAGGCTCACGCCGCCGCGCGACGGGGACGTTTAAACGCCCCAGGCTGGAGGAGGACAACTTGTCCCCGTCCTCCGGCGCGCAGGAGGCGCCTCCTCCCAAGGTCCCTACGGCAGCGCGGGGTAGGGGCGGCAAGGGCAGCGGTCGCCGGAAACCGACACCAGCTGCCCGCGTGGAGTCAGCCGAGAAGCTGGCTGCGGAGGGCAGGGCTCTCTCGAGCGCTGCCCGTTCAGAGTCCTCCGCAGCGGAGATGTCCGGCGTTGAGATGTCGGAGGGCGAGCGCGGTTCCGGGAGCGAGGGCGATTCCGGGGGCTTCCTCCAAATCATCATGGAGGAGCTCCGCAGGCTGGCTATGACCAAATACCAGCCTGCCAGGACCGCCCTCCTCAAAACAGCAGAGGCCACCATAATGAAGGTGGCCTCACAGCGGTATGGTGTGCCCACCGCTGAGGGGGTGCACCGAGAGCTGGTGGAGATGCGGCGGGAGATGGCGCGCTTGGCGGCCTCCAATGCGGCTCTGGAGGCCGAGCTGCGGACGGCCAGGGCTGAGCTCGCCGCCGCTCGTGACGGTCGCTCCCACCCCCCGGCGGAGTCCGACGTTGTCGGACTATTGCGGCGCGAAATGGCTGCCTTCCAGCAGCGTTTTGACGCTCTGGAGGGTCGTCTTCTTCGCCCCCCGCTCGCAGTGAGTCAGGTCGCCCCTGCGACCCCGCGCTCGTACGCGGCCGCTGCGGTCAAACCTTCGACCTCGGGTCAGGCTAGCCGCAGCACCCAACCGCCGGCAAAGGCGCGACCGGCTGCCCCAGCGAGGGCCTCGGCGCCCCCGCCGACGCAGACCCCAGCTGCGCCGACGGCGCCTGCGCCCGCGGGGCGCAAAAAGAGGAGAGGCACTCCAGGCCGGCAGGCTGGAGTTGCGACAGCGGTGGTGGAACCCGCCCCGCGAGCGGAGGACGGCGGCGGGTGGCAGATCGCCGGCGAGGCGAGGAGAGTCGCCAGGGAGGGCCGGAAGCGCCGCAAGAAGGCGCAGCGGCAGCGACGGCAGCAGCAGCGCAGGGAGAAACGCGCTGCTGCCTTGCTCCTCGCCCCTAAGACCGCGGCTGTAGTGATTACGCTGCAGCCCGAGGCGGTCAATAGGGGCGTCACTTACGGCGACGTCCTCGCCAAATTGAAGGGGGCGGTGACTCCTGCGGAGTTCGGGGCGCCAGACGGGTTCGCGGTCAAGGTGACCGCTACCGGAGCCCGTCTTTTGGAGGTCCCCGGCGCAACCAACGGCCCATCGGCCGACGCCCTGGCCGAGAGGCTTAGGGCGTGCCTCGGTGCGGACGAGGCGCGCGTGTCCAGGCCCACCAAATGCCTGGATGTCAGGATCTTGGGCCTGGACGACTCCGTAACGGAGAGCGAGGTGGTGGCCGCTGTAGCCAGGACGGGAGAGTGCCCTGCTGACCAAGTCAGGGCGGGCGCCATCCGTCCGGACAACTCGGGGCTGCGCACGGTGGTCGTGAGCTGCCCCGTCACAGCGGCCAAAAAGTTGAAGGAGGGCAAAAGGCTCTTGGTGGGATGGGTCTCGGCGCAGGTCAAGCTGCTCGAGACCCGGCCTCTGAGGTGCTATCGCTGCCACGTGGGCGAGCACGTGAGCGTTAAATGCACCTCGGAGGTGGACCGCAGCGACTGTTGCTTCCGCTGCGGTCGGCCCGGTCACAAGGCTGGCTCGTGCTCTGCCCCGCTGCACTGCAATGCACGTGCGGCGGCTGGCAAGCCGGCCAATCACCGGGTCGGGAGCAAAGGCTGCTCCCCTCCCGAAAAACCCAAGGGCAAAGGTAGGCCCTCCGCCGCCCCTGCCGTTTCCGCCACCGCCGCCGCCACTGCCACCGCAGTCGCCGCTGCCGCCACTGAGGAGGTCGGAATGGACTGGCAATAATGGCTCCATTCCGCCTCCTCCAGGCGAACATCAACCACTGCGCCGCTGCTCAGGATCTCCTGCTCCAGAGCATGGCGCAGTGGTCGATCAATGTCGCCGTGGTCTCCGAGCCGTACTTTGTCCCGCCCAGGGATCACTGGGTGGCGGACCTGGACGGCTCGGTGACCATCATCTCGTCGGCCGCCGCCGGTACCCCGACTCTTGAGGCTGCTCAAAGAGGCCGGGGTTGTGTCGCGGCACGGTTCGGAGAGCTCGCTGTGGTGGGCGTGTACTTCTCTCCGAACCGAACTCTCGCCGAGTTCCACAACTCCTTGAGGGAGTTGGTCACAGTCGTCGTCGGGTTCCGTTCCCTCCCCGTGCTCGTCCTCGGGGACTTCAATGCCAAGAATTTGGCTTGGGGTTCCCGGTTCACCGACGTCCGGGGTAGGATGGTGGAAGACTGGGCCCTTGAGGCAGGCCTAGTCGTCTTGAACCGGGGTTCTGTCCCTACGTGCGTGCGGATGCAGGGCGAGTCGGTGGTGGACATTTCGTTCGCCAGCCCTGCTCTGTCACCGCGTATTGTTGACTGGCGTGTCATGGAGGAGGTGGAGACGTACTCCGACCACCGGTATATCCGGTTCGACGTCTCCGCCGGTCAGACAGGCCCCATGTGGCCCGCGTTGGGCGCTGAAACAGCTGGACCGGGAGCTGCTCCTGGAAGCCGCCATCGTGCAGGCCTGGGTGATACCACCGGACAGGCCTGCCGACATAGACGATGAGGCTAAGTGGCTCCGGGACGCCATGTCTAGGATTTGTGACGTGGCGATGCCCCGGATCCGGTCGAGTCAACAAAAACGCCAGGTGTACTGGTGGTCGCAGGAGCTGGCGGCTCTGCGCAAGGCGTGCACTGCTGCGCGACGCCAGTACACTAGGTACCGCAGGCGCCGTGTCCGTCCTCCGAATGCGGAGGCGAGAGAGGCGGAGTTGTATGAGGGATACAGGGCGGCGAAAGCCGTCCTCAAGGCGGAAATACTGCGGGCCAAGGAGGAGGCCCGCCGAGAGATACTGGGGACTCTGGACAGAGATCCGTGGGGACGCCCGTACCGGATGGTACGCGACAAGCTCCGCGCTTGGGCTCCCCCGCTCACCCAGAGTCTCCGGCCAGAAGTCTTAGAGGAGGTGATTGGCGCCCTGTTCCCCCGACTGTGGAGGGGCTTCACTCCTCCGTATATGACTCCGCCCCCTGCGGTGCCCGACGCGGGCTATAGCGACGACGACGACGACATCGTCCCAGAGGTGACCGAGGCAGAACTGAGAGCGGCGGTGCGCCGGATGGGCGCCAAGAACACCACCCCAGGACCCGACGGCTTGCATGGCAAAGCATGGGTCCTGGCCTCAGAGGCTCTCGGGCCTCGATTAATCGGTCTCTACAGCGCATGCTTGGAGAGAGGCCAGTTCCCGCTGCTCTGGAAAGCGGGAAAACTGGTCCTCGTGCGGAAGACGGGGCGCCCTGCGGACTCTCCGTCCGCATACCGGCCCATAGTGCTGCTCGACGAGGTGGCGAAAGTGTTCGAAAGAATAATTTCGAACCGCCTCGTCGCGCACCTGACGGACATTGGGCCGGACCTATCGGACGGCCAGTTCGGCTTCCGCAGAGGGTGCTCCACGGTGGACGCCATCATGCGCGTTAGGGACCGGACGACGGGGACTGCAGTGTCCAGGGGTAAGGTCGTAGTGGCGGTGTCTCTGGACATCGCCAACGCCTTCAACTCCCTGCCCTGGAGCTGCATCTTGGAGGCACTCCGATATCATCGGGTGCCTACCTACCTCCGTCGTGTAATCGAGGCATACCTGACGGACAGGTCCGTCATCTACCCCGGTCACCGGGGCGAGTGGAACCGGCGAGAGATGTCACGCGGTGTTCCACAGGGTTCGGTTCTGGGGCCGCTCCTGTGGAACATCGGTTATGACTGGGTGCTGCGCACCGACCTCCCGAACGGCGTTAGCACAATATGCTACGCCGACGACACGCTGGTGCTAGCGCACGGGAGGTCGCACCAGGCGGCGGCCGACTTAATGGCGACAGCGGTTGCGACAGTCGTTGAGAGAATCCGGCAGTTGGGACTCGAGGTGGCGCTCCACAAGTCCGAGGCCATGTGTTTTCATGGCCGCGGGAATGCGCCACCTCCGGGTAGGTCCCAAATAACGGCGGGAGGAGTTACCATCGGCGTCGAGACGACGATGAAGTACCTAGGACTCGTCCTCGACAGTCGGTGGAACTTCATTGAGCATTTCCGACGTTTGGCTCCAAAGTTGGAGAGGACGGGGGCTGCGTTCAAACGCATCCTCCCCAACCTCGGGGGGCCAAACGCCTCCTGCCGGAGGTTATACGCCGGGGTCGTGCGGTCCATGGCCCTCTACGGCGCCCCTGTTTGGGCGCCAAACCTGTTGCGGCGTCCCGCTCGGACGCTGCTCATGGCACAGAGGGTCATGGCGATCCGAATGATCCGCGGATACCGCACGATCTCTGGGGAGTCGGCGAACCTCCTTGCCGGATTACCGCCGTGGGATCTGGAGGTGAAGGTGCTCGCGCGCGTGTACATCATGCGCGCGGAGGCACGTCGCCGGGGCGAAACTCCGCTGCCGCGCCAGATAAGTGCGTGGCGGGATGAGCTCCGGCGCGATCTCATGGCGGAATGGCAGCAACAACTGTCGCAACCGAGGGCTGGGCTCGCTGCCATCGCAGCGGTAAGTCCCCTCTTTGAGGAGTGGCTTGAGAGACGCTACGGCGTCCTCACCTACCGCCTGACGCAGGTCCTCACCGGACATGGGAGTTTCGGGAGGTACCTGTGTCTGATGGGGCGGGAGGAAACGTCCGGGTGTCATCACTGCGAGGACCGCCCTGAGGACACGGTGGAACACACTGTCGCGGAGTGCCCTGCGTGGGCTGAGCACCGCCGTGTCCTCAGGGAAGTGATCGGCGATGGCGACCTCTCGCGTCCGGGCCTAGTGCAGGCCATGATGCGGAGCGAGGGGGACTGGGATGCCGTCTCCTCCTTTTGCGAAGCAGTCATGCTAGCTAAGGAGGAGGCGGGACGCGTGAGGCAGCGAAACGCTGCCTCCTCGCAACCCAGCCATCGCGAAGGACACACCGGGCGTCGGGGATCGCGGGACGATCTCCGGCCACCGTAGGCGCGGGCCTGCGGACGGCGAGCATGGGTGGCTCCCCGTCCGACCAGAAACAGACCCGATCGTACGGCGCGTCGCGTTCCGCGCGCGCCTCAAAGAGCCATCAGACCACCACAGATGGGGCCCAATACGGCCGATGCCGATTCGGAGTCGCGGAGAACCTAACGGGTAACCGGGGCTCCGGCTCGACGTGCAGGAGAAGGAACGGGGTGGTTTTTAGTCAGTAAGAGTCTGACACTCCCTCCCGCCTCACCCAGGCGGGAGCAGTCATTCGATGATTTTCCCCCCTTAAAAAAAAAAAAAAAAAAAAACCCTGAGGAGTTAACTGTTCATAATGAAGCTACAACATGTCACATATGTAAAACTCAATTTGTTAAAAACGATAAAATTGTTAAAGACCATGATCATTTCACAGGTAAATATAGAGGTCCCGCACATAATAACTGCAATTTAAATTTAAAAAAATGTGTAGCGCGCGGTCGTTAGGTGGGTTAAAGGAGTGGATACAATATACGTGCGCGGCCGCACGGTTAAAAGCCGTTACGAGCGCGGGGCTCCGCTGAGCTCCAGCGCCGGCCGCCGGTCACGTAGGCGCGCGAACTCGACAGTCGCGCGGACGCCGCAGTGCGGAACACATGCGTTATACTTTCGTCCACCGCGGCTCTCGCTCGCTCCCGTTATCGTGTTTGTTCTAGCATTTTACGTCCTAGTATTGTATAGTATGTTAAGTGTCTATAATATCCTGACGCCAATACACAGACTCGTAATAATTATAAAGTTCGTTCGTTTTCTTTCATCTCCGTTTCGCGCCAATACCTACCCCACGCATCTGCAATCCAAGCTAGTTATAGTGGCGTCCCAACTCGTGGCCTTGGAACTCAAAGTGCAAACGGACCCAACGAACTATTGTTACGTACACCACGTAAAGTTGTGGTGTTCATCCAGTGATTCCAGTGACTATATATACGCGTCAGTGTTCGTCTAGTGACTATACCTACTTACTAAACGTAATACTATGCCGCGAACACGATCGGCGCAGCGAAGCGCTAGGTCTTCAGACGACGACGACGATACAGTGGTGGAGTCGCGCACCCATACCGGGGCCGCTACCGCCCACGTTCACGTCGCGTGCCACGAAGACGTACCCGAGACGCGCGCCCGGGGTGGCGCCGCTCCAGAACCCAACTACATGTTCGGCGGAGGCCGCAGCGGAGCACCCGCTCACCCCGCATCGAGCACCGAGCGACTCCTGACTACTATGATGGAGTCGTTCGCCAGAGCGCAGGCGGATACCAACCGCACGCTAGTGGAAACGTTAAGATCCCTACATCATCATGGTAACCAGTGGAATCCAGTTACGTCAACTCCAGCGGCGTCGCCTACCGTGAACACATCCACGTCCGGCGGCAACTTTTCAAAGTGCACCGCGAGATTCGACGGCCAATCACGCAACGCCGAGGTACTGGAGGCGTTCATTGATGCAGTGGAGGTGTACAAGGAGTGTGCGGGCGTGTCGGATGAGCACGCGCTACGCGGAATCTCCATGTTGCTGACCGGCGACGCGGCTGTGTGGTGGCGCGGCGCGCGCCCCGGCGTCGGCAAGTGGCCTGACGCGCTGGCGCGCCTGCGCGCTACCTACGGCGTGCAGAAACCTGCGCACCGTCTACTCCGCGAGGTATACGCGTGTGAGCATAGTGAGTGTGAACGTGCAGAGGTGTTTGTCTCAAAGGTACGATCTTTATTAGTCAGATTACCGTATGTAGTGCCTACTGTGATGCAAGTCGATATAATTTATGGTCTACTTCATCGCCGTATACGTAAACGATTGCCGCGTGACACTGTTTGTAATATTGATGATTTGTTAGAGAGAGCGAGACTCGTGGAAGACAGTATATCGGAGCTAGAAATCCCGAAAATTCCCGCGAGATCATCGAAAGTACGTACAACGTTACCCGACAGCGGCCCTACTACGAGTCCGAGCATAACCACACCTACCAGTTCGAAACTCACCTCTAACTCGAACGAAAACTCGAAACGTATTCGCACTAGATGTTCGTTTTGCAAGGCTTTCGGCCACACGATTGGTGATTGTCGTAAAGCCATTGATAATAAAGTAGACATAGACAACGATAGTAAGACTACACGCCCGATTCGATGCTATGGATGCGGTCAGCCGGGGGTCGTTAGATCAAAATGCGAGACTTGTTCTAATAAGCCTACGCGCGGCGTGTCATCCGATTTTAATATCGTGAAAGGGGATTTCTTCGCTACTTCGTCGCACCCTTTGATTACTATACGTATAGTAGGTAAAGTAGGGGTCGCAATAGTAGATACAGGGGCCACACATAGTGTCGCTAGCCCATTGTTGCATTCGCTGTTAGTAAATAGTGGCGTTCAATTCGAAGACGCTGTTCGATACATTGGACTCGCCGACGGGTCGTGTCATCGGAAAATGATAAAGATCGCGACAGTACCCGTCGCCCTAGGTAGTCGGATAATCGATACCGACTTTATGATATTCCCTGGTGACGACACTAGGACTCTCCTAGGTCGCGATTTCATCGCCAAGGCAGGCATGGTTTTAGACATAGCCCAGGAGTCGTGGTTTTTCGCAGATAGTCCAGGAGACCGGTTCCCGTTTGAACGATCCTACGTTTTGACGAACGAGCCTGTGCTACATGTTGACACCTTGGAGGCGTCGCTGCGCGAAGACGAGGGTACAGGTTTGTCGCCAGAACACAGGGGTGCACTCAACGAGTTCTTGCGAGGCAGGGTCGCCCAGTTCGCTCCAGATGGACCTCCCACGGATTTCGCTGTTCATCGAATCAAAGTAAGTGACAAACAGGAACCTTTAGCCTCTCCGCCTTACAGACTATCCCCGCCTAAGAAGGAGGCACTCGAAAAGGAACTAGAGAAGCTCGTAAGTACCGACGTCATTGAGGAGTGCGAATCACCATGGGCATCGAACGTGGTGCTCGTCAAGAAGAAGGACGGCAGTTTTAGGCTATGCGTTGATTACCGCAAGCTCAACGCGGTCACTGAACCTGACCGTTACCCCCTCCCAATGATCGAGGACATCCTACATGAGGCGAAGACCGCCAAATATATGACCACCCTCGATCTACGGGCAGGATATTTTCAGGTATTGGTTGACCCCGATGATAGAGACAAAACGGCATTCACCACACCACTCGGAACCTTTAGGTTCAAACGTATGCCCATGGGTTTACGCAATTCGGGGGCTACTTTTCAAAGGCTCATCGACAGATTCAAGTCAAATTTGCCAGGTACGACTCTTCTAGCTTATCTCGACGATTTATTGGTCTTGTCTGACGACACCTTTGAAAAACATCTCGCTGACCTTGCTGCTGTGTTCGACCGACTTGCCTTATTCAATTTGAGGGTGAACCGCGCCAAGAGCCATTTCGCGAGAGGTTCCGTCAAGTTCTTGGGGCACGTCATTATGCCAGGTGGGATACATGTCGACCCAGATAAGACTGCAGCAATCGCGAACATGGCTGTTCCCCGAAATGTCAAACACCTAAAGTGTTTCCTGCAGACCTCCAGCTGGTTCAGGCGCTTCATCCCCGACTACGCTGAGGTCGCTAAACCATTGACTGCGCTGTTAAAAAAGGCGAGTGTCTGGCAATGGGGCTCAGAACAACAGGCTGCTTTCGAGCAGATCAAACAGCTGCTGGTCTCGGCACCCATTCTTCGGCAGGCCGATGCGACGTTGCCTTTCGTCCTTCGAACCGACAGTAGCGGGTACGCTCTGGGGGCAGTTCTCCTCCAGGGGGAGGGACCTGACGAGCGTCCGATAGAGTACGCAAGCAGGCTCTTGACAGCAGCTGAGAAAGACTATAGTACAACGGAGAGGGAAGCTCTGGCCGTTGTGTGGGCAGTGTCCAAGTTCAGGGGGTACGTAGACGGGGCCGAGATCGTGGTTAGATCAGACCATCAGCCACTCAGGTGGCTGATGAGCATGAAATCCCCAAGCGGTCGCTTAGCCAGGTGGGCCCTCAGTCTTCAGGAATATAACCTAAAGATCGAGTACACACCTGGCAGAGCCAACGTCATCGCCGATACTCTGTCACGACCAGCGTGTACCGTCGATGACGCTGACTGCGACTTACGTTCAGCTGCTGCCGACATGCCAACTCGCAGTGCTAAAAACCTGCGCGAGAACCAAATGAAGGACCCGGAGGTGAGTAAGATTGTCGAAGCCCTGGAATCCGACGATCCCTTTAGGGGAAGGGCTTGGGCCGACAGAGGCTACGTGCTCACCGAAGGGGTCCTCTACAGATATTGTCCCGAAAATGAGGAACACGATGACGCTAGTCTGGTAGTGCCAGAGCACGAACGTGCCAAGATATTGGCTGAGTACCATGATGCACCCACTGCTGGTCACATGGGCGCGGAGCGTACGCTGCAACGGTTGGTCGGTAGGTATTACTGGCCTGGAATACGTTCCTACGTAACGCATTACGTTAAAAATTGTGTGCCGTGTCAGCGCTATAAGGCTGACTCTAGAAAACCTACAGGGTTACTACAAACTCCTGCTTCCACGCGACGGTTCGAGGTACTGTCCGTGGACTTGTTTGGGCCTCTTCCTGAGACGGCGAGAGGGCATAAGTGGATCCTTATAGTGGAGGACATTTGCACTCGCTGGGTGGAACTATTCGCCCTCAACGTGGCTACCAGTGAGGAGTGCGCAAAGGTACTAGTATCTGAGGTTTACCTGCGGTATGGAGTGCCCAGGCGCCTTGTTAGTGATAACGGTGTCCAGTTCATAAGCGAGGTGATGCAGCAGACCTGCCACGCGATGGGCATCGTACAGTCGTTTACCTCATATTACCACCCTGAGGCCAATCCCGTGGAAAGAAAGAATCGCGACCTAAAGCCGCAGTTGGCGATCCTGGTAGGTACAGATCATAGCACATGGGATATACACTTACCTGCCATCCGGTATGCCATGAACTCCGCGGTCACGTCTGGTACGGGGTACTCGCCTGCTTACCTTAGTTTCGCTCGGGAAATGCGCGCGCCGGCAGACGTACTGTCTGAGATGCGAACTATCATAGAAAACGATAATTATGTAGGTGAAATAACCACTTACCTTAAGAAAATGTCATCCGTACTCTTAGACGCTCGTGACGTCTACGAGAAGGCTCAGGAGGTCCGGAAGAAGTATGCCGACGAGCACCGTCGGCTAGCTCCCGATTATAAAGTTGGTGATCTAGTTCTATTGAAAACTCAAGGGTCAAACGACGCAGCCAAGGGGCAGACCCTTAAGTTTACTCCCCGCCGCGATGGCCCATATAGGATCAAGGCCATAGTAGGCCCCGTTAGCTACGTGCTCGAGCGGCTTAGTGACGGGACTGAGCTCGGGAAGTATCATGTTTCGGTTCTGACACCCTTTGTTGGTCGCATCCAGGCTCCGGTTCAGGAGAAGCGTAGGCGGGGTAGACCTCGTAAATGCTAACCCGACCGCGAGGGCGTTCGTTCGGGTTAGAGGGGGAGACTGTAGCGCGCGGTCGTTAGGTGGGTTAAAGGAGTGGATACAATATACGTGCGCGGCCGCACGGTTAAAAGCCGTTACGAGCGCGGGGCTCCGCTGAGCTCCAGCGCCGGCCGCCGGTCACGTAGGCGCGCGAACTCGACAGTCGCGCGGACGCCGCAGTGCGGAACACATGCGTTATACTTTCGTCCACCGCGGCTCTCGCTCGCTCCCGTTATCGTGTTTGTTCTAGCATTTTACGTCCTAGTATTGTATAGTATGTTAAGTGTCTATAATATCCTGACGCCAATACACAGACTCGTAATAATTATAAAGTTCGTTCGTTTTCTTTCATCTCCGTTTCGCGCCAATACCTACCCCACGCATCTGCAATCCAAGCTAGTTATAAATGTCAATTTATACCAATAATTTTTCATAATCTCTCTGGATATGATTCTCATTTATTTATTAAAGAATTATCTGGTATCCTTGGTAGAATCAATTTGATTCCTAAATCAAAAGAAAAATATATCTCGTTTACTAAGTTCATACCGATTGATAAAACAAATATCGCGCAGTTAAAATTTATAGATTCATTTAATTTTTTGAGTACTAGTTTAGATAAATTGGCAAAAACTTTACATTCAAACGATTTTTATCACATGCAATTGTATTTTCCTAATGAAAACTTATTTCAATTAGTTCGTAGAAAAGGGGTGTACTGTTACGACTACATAGATACATGGGAAAAATATAACGAAACTCAACTGCCTGAGCGATCAAAATTTTTTAACAAACTTACCGGGGAACATATTTCAACAGATGATTATCAACATGCTAAAAAAGTGTGGGACAGTTTCAAAATAAAAAATTTGGGAGAGTATACGGACCTATATTTGAAATGCGACGTACTTTTACTATGTGATATTTTTGAAAAATTTAGAGATATGAGTTTATATTATTATAGTTTGGATCCGTGTTTCTATGTTTCATCCCCATCATTAAGTTGGGATGCTATGCTGTTACACACTAAAGTTGAGCTGGAATTAATTTCGGATGTTGATATGTACCAAATGTTAGAAGATGGAATTCGAGGTGGTCTTGCCCAGTGTTCACTGAGATATGCTAAAGCTAATAATAAATATCTATCGTCTTATAATAATAAAGAGCCAAGCTCCTATCTAATTTACCTAGACTGTGTTAACTTATATGGATTTGCTATGATGCAAAAACTGCCTATGCGTAATTTTAAATTTATGAACGAAAATGAAATAGTCAATTTCAATGTCATGAATGTATCTAAAAAGAGCAAACAAGGTTATATTCTTGAAGTAGATTTACATTGTCCAACTAGCATTCATAATTCCCATTCAGATTTGCCTTTTGCAGCCGAAAAATTTTCTCCTTTGCAAAGGCAATGTAAAAAATTAATAGCAAATCTGTATAACAAATATCGTTTTGTAATCCATTATTTACATTTACAAGAGTGTTTAAAAAATGGTTTAATATTACTTAAAATACATAGAATACTAACATTCTTCCAAGATAATTTTTTAGAGCCATATATTTCATTAAATACATCTCTAAGACAAAAAGCTAAGTCAGATTTTGAAAGAGACTTTTTCAAAAAACAAAACAACTCTATTTTTGGGAAAACGATTGAAAACAAGCGCAAACAGCTTGATGTTCGACTAGTTCAGGTATGGAAAGATAAATTAAATACAACTAACAAATTACATGGGGCTGAAAAATATATAAGTGCTCCAAACTTTAAAGACTTGACCATTTTAGACAAAAATTTGGTGGCTATACAGTTAAATAAAACAAAAATAGTTTTAGATCGCCCCATTTATATTGGATTTTCTATACTCGAAATATCTAAAACACATTTATATAATTTTCATTATTCGGTTATGAAAAAGATCTATGGAGATAACATAAAACTGTGTTATACGGACACTGATAACCTTCTATCCAAACTTCCAAATCCAAACTAATATTATAAATGCGAAAGTAACTCTGTCTGTCTGTCTGTCTGTCTGTCTTTGCTTCACGCCTAAACTACTGATTTGTGTTATATTTGGTACAGACATAGTTTGGAACTTGAGAAAAGACATAGGGTAGTTTTTATTACAAAAAAATAATAAAAAAAAATATTTCGTACATACAGCGCCATCTATTGGTCAAGAGTTGGCATCAATTCAGTACTGAAAATTCAACGGGAAAATGTATATAAATAGTAAAAAGGTATGAAAAATATAATATAATACAACTTTTAGTACAAAGAAAATGCTCTAACGGAGCATAGATAATTCTATTATGTCGAGTTGGTAATCGCGCAATGGTGTCGATATTTATACGAGTTCGGTTCATACTATTGTTTTAATTCATCGGAAAAAAGTAAATAAATAGTTAAAAGGTATGAAAAAAATAATATCAATATAATAAAACTTTTAGTACAAAGAAAATGCCCGAACGGAGTATAGATAAATCCGAGTTGTCACTATGCTCGATAGATGGCGTTGAGATTGAAATTGATCGCGCTATGGTTTCGTTACACGCATTTGGTTAGGTATCGGCCAAGTGCTTCGGTACTGTCGTGGAATTGAGGATTGATCTCGATTGATTGATAGTTTGATCTCGATTATTAGTAGATACTAAAATAATAATTGTATGTCTAAATTCATTTTAATTTTTAAATTAATTAGATCGTTTCTTTTAAATTATATAGTTTTAAGCTTGGTTATTAAGGGAATAGGTAATTTGTCGAGAGAGTCTTTTTTTCTGAAATGACAAATCAAAATAATATTTTGAAAATAAGGGAATAACAACATTTTCGCCTTTTTCGATCGGCTTTAATGCCCTAAGCGAGTATACATATCTTCAATTCAAACTTAGAGCTCATTATGTTGATTTTTGAAGAGTTCCCTAGAATATCTTCCACATTTAATTTTTGAAAAGATCCGGAACTATGTGAGTAAAACCAAAAATCTGCCGGAAGTCACTATTCCACACGAACGAAGTCGCGGGCAAAAGCTAGTATTTCATATACAAAAGAATCGGTATCTGTATAACAAGACGTACTTGATCATGATAAAAAGATTTAATTACATTGTAATGAAAATTATACTTTTAATATATTTAATTTAATATAAATTTTTTATATTTTTATATATTTATATATATAAAAATTTAATATAAAAAAAATAAAAAAAGAAAATAAAAGTATTACTGGGTTTTTAAAAAAATCTCAGTAGTAGCACGGAGTCTGGAAATGTGCCCGGTATATGGCAATAGGCTCACCCCCTATTACATGGGACTCATAACATAAATTGTGAAAAGTGGGTGTTACTTCTATGTGCACCTCTGCCTACCCCTTCGGGGATAAAAGGCGTGATTTTATGTATTATATGAAAATTATACATATGCGACTTAGAAAGGTCTAGGACTGTGAAACCTATGTAAATAGGTTTATCTAAGATCATTTATTTATTTATTTATTTATTTATTTATTTATTTGTTTATTTGTTTATTTGTTTATTTGTTTATTTGTTTATTTGTTTATTTGTTTATTTGTTTATTTGTTTATTTGTTTATTTGTTTATTTGTTTATTTGTTTATTTGTTTATTTGTTTATTTGTTTATTTGTTTATTTGTTTATTTGTTTATTTGTTTATTTGTTTATTTGTTTATTTGTTTATTTGTTTATTTGTTTATTTATTTGTTTATTTGTTTATTTGTTTATTTGTTTATTTGTTTATTTGTTTATTTGTTTATTTGTTTATTTGTTTATTTGTTTATTTGTTTATTTGTTTATTTGTTTATTTGTTTATTTGTTTATTTGTTTATTTGTTTATTTGTTTATTTGTTTATTTGTTTATTTGTTTATTTGTTTATTTGTTTATTTGTTTATTTGTTTATTTGTTTATTTGTTTATTTGTTTATTTGTTTATTTGTTTATTTGTTTATTTGTTTATTTATTTATTTATTTATTTATTTATTTATTTATTTATTTATTTATTTATTTATTTATTTATTTATTTATTTATTTATTTATTTATTTATTTATTTATTTATTTATTTATTTATTTATTTATTTATTTATTTATTTATTTATTTATTTATTTATTTATTTATTTATTTATTTATTTATTTATTTATTTATTTATTTATTTATTTATTTATTTATTTATTTATTTATTTATTTATTTATTTATTTATTTATTTATTTATTTATTTATTTATTTATTTATTTATTTATTTATTTATTTATTTATTTATTTATTTATTTATTTATTTATTTATTTATTTATTTATTTATTTATTTATTTATTTATTTATTTATTTATTTATTTATTTATTTATTTATTTATTTATTTATTTATTTATTTATTTATTTATTTATTTATTTATTTATTTATTTATTTATTTATTTATTTATTTATTTATTTATTTATTTATTTATTTATTTATTTATTTATTTATTTATTTATTTATTTATTTATTTATTTATTTATTTATTTATTTATTTATTTATTTATTTATTTATTTATTTATTTATTTATTTATTTATTTATTTATTTATTTATTTATTTATTTATTTATTTATTTATTTATTTATTTATTTATTTATTTATTTATTTATTTATTTATTTATTTATTTATTTATTTATTTATTTATTTATTTATTTATTTATTTATTTATTTATTTATTTATTTATTTATTTATTTATTTATTTATTTATTTATTTATTTATTTATTTATTTATTTATTTATTTATTTATTTATTTATTTATTTATTTATTTATTTATTTATTTATTTATTTATTTATTTATTTATTTATTTATTTATTTATTTATTTATTTATTTATTTATTTATTTATTTATTTATTTATTTATTTATTTATTTATTTATTTATTTATTTATTTATTTATTTATTTATTTATTTATTTATTTATTTATTTATTTATTTATTTATTTATTTATTTATTTATTTATTTATTTATTTATTTATTTATTTATTTATTTATTTATTTATTTATTTATTTATTTATTTATTTATTTATTTATTTATTTATTTATTTATTTATTTATTTATTTATTTATTTATTTATTTATTTATTTATTTATTTATTTATTTATTTATTTATTTATTTATTTATTTATTTATTTATTTATTTATTTATTTATTTATTTATTTATTTATTTATTTATTTATTTATTTATTTATTTATTTATTTATTTATTTATTTATTTATTTATTTATTTATTTATTTATTTATTTATTTATTTATTTATTTATTTATTTATTTATTTATTTATTTATTTATTTATTTATTTATTTATTTATTTATTTATTTATTTATTTATTTATTTATTTATTTATTTATTTATTTATTTATTTATTTATTTATTTATTTATTTATTTATTTATTTATTTATTTATTTATTTATTTATTTATTTATTTATTTATTTATTTATTTATTTATTTGTTCGATACATTATCCACGATCGAACACGTTTTGCTGATCTAGCGACCCAAACACGACACGCTAAGTGCAGCGTGGCTTCAGTACATATTCGGACAGCAAACCGGGTGCGGTCGTACTCATTAGCATTTCATTTAGCGTAATTTTATCGATTTTTGCAATAAATCTTTGAAATTTAATTGCTGGATCAAATGATGTAAAGTTTAAAGTTTGCATTACGGATGCAACTCTTATTGTTCGAAGAGCACGAATTAATCCAAGTGTATTACTCGCACATCAGAAAGTTTTAGCTTCTATAAAAATTTATCTTGATTGAAAATATCACCATGAAGATGACCAATCATTTCTACTTCCCTGCTTTCATTAACTAATTCCTGTCTTTTAACAAATCCAATGTTTTTACCATCTGTGGAATCCATTTTTCCTGCTGTATCATCATACCAAAGACTACAAGTAAGATGAGATTGTTTAGCAGCAGGTGCATAGTTTAAAAGGGTTTCCATGTATGCTCGATAAGCATAGGTATTATTAGGTGGTGACACAAGTTTTTGGTTTAAATAGATATCGAGTTGACTAAAAAGTGAATGCAACCAATTATTTACAGGTGCTACTGCTGTAGCTGATATCAAGTTTGTTGAATCTTGATTTAATACTTTTGCCTTTATGTGGAGTAATGTATGAGACAAATCTATGTAGTCATCGCCTGTTCCAGGAACTTGAAACTCGATAGGTCCATCATCAGCAAGAGATGAAATTGGTTTATAATGAATCCACAATCCATTTTCAATGCTTGTTTGTGTAGACGGTAATGCAAACAAATCTAATTCTGACTTAACGCACTCACAAGAATGATTATGAAGGAAAGACATACTTAATTTGAAAATATATCTTTGATGTTTTTTGGTTTTCGACCAAGTTTTTTCGTAGCTTTCACTTTCGCTGTTAGTGGTGGAATGAACGAGGCCAATCGTTTTCTTTTAGTTATATACCCAGATCCTGTCATGTTAAATCGATCAATTTTGTCATCAGCCTTTCGTTTTAAGTTCGTACTAACTTGCTTTAGACGATTTTTTATTGAGGCTTCCATAGGACGGGCTTGAACCATATCTGATAAAAGTCCTACTCCAGCATTTAATGCCTCCTTACCAACCACTCGAACACCACTTGAAAGTAAAGGTAAAACTGATCTAAATAACCCTCCTAAGAAGCTCCCAATACCATGACCACGTTGGTATGGTGAACCCTTATAAATTACTCCAACTCCTGATCCAGCTTGATGAGAATAATAATTTTCGTATGGACATTTATGATGATCCTGATGAGAATACATTATTATAATTTGTGGAAATGTAGTTTAATACACACGGTTCCAAACTGGAATGGGATTTTTTGTCCTGTGCTCGATCTTATATCTATTTCTAACGTATCGAACTCTCTTCGCATAACAGGTAAGTAGTGAGGTGGAGAGAAAATGTGCATTTTATTCGCACCATAAATGTATTTTGAAGGATCTAATGAAATGACTCTTAATAGCGGAGTCATAACATCACCCACAATCTGAGGATCGATAATATCGCAATATAGAAATAGTTGTGATGGTAACCCTAAGTGTAAATTAGCAGGACACTTCCCAAAATTTCTGTCTAGGAGATTTGTATTTGGTTCATAACCTAGTTGTAAACTTAATTTGGGTGATAATGTTATGGAAGTTATATTTTTATCCAAAACAGAAACAGACACAAATTTTGTTATTTCATCATAACGAAATTTCAAGTTCTCTCTGATACTATTTAACGTTTTTAAAATATGTTCAACGTTATCGTAGTTGGTAGCGGGAATATGTTTTTTGTAGTACACTGTTGATGGTTTATCTTCATTAGGCATTATCATGGTTTTTGTGATGTATACAACATTTTCATGATCTTGAACAGTAAACATGGTGCATGGATATTGAAACTCGACAACTCCAACCGACCATTCACCTTCTAATTTCATAGCTTTTGGTAATTTTGTTGAAAAATTTGTGGTCTTGTTATCAGGAAAGTATTCCATTGAACTATTGCTGAGCAAAGTTAAATAAAAACTTTCTTTATTCATATTTCTTGTAAACTAGAAGCTAAAATCCAACTGTTAAATTTATCTGGATAACCTCTCCACTTCACTAATACTTCTTTTCTGTTACCCGAATAACGAGTGCCAATTATTTTATCTATTTTATATTGTGAGGTGGGGTTGTAAGTGACCTTCTGTAATTCTCTTTCATAAAAAGTACCAACTATTGGTTCATTTTGTAAATCAGTTATTGTATAAACAATCCATGGAGATCTATCAATTATTGAAGATATAATAAATATTTCATCACTCCAATTGGATTCATATCCTTTTTGAAAAACATGTTTATATTTAGTTATTCGAACATAATCACCCACGTTGAAATTTGGTTTAGAATTTTCTAAAGAAAGTTTGTTTGATCCTCTATCATAAAGATTAGTCCAAACTGTCATAATATTGTTGGAACTTACATCACATGGGCACATCTTAATACTCGAGTGAATGCTGTGATTATAAGAGTATATTAAATCTTGTAAAACATCGACATATCTATAAGTATTATTATGAGTGAAATAACGCCACATTTTCATTTTTAGAGTTCTTTGAAATCGTTCAACAATACTAGCCTTAATATCAGGATTGTTAGTGGTATAGTAATTTATCTTTTTGGATTTAAAGTATTTTTGTACATCTTTTGAAATAAATTCTGTACCTTTATCAGATTGTATGTGAGTAGGTGTTGAATTACTTTCAGTAAATATACTTTCAAAACATTCTTTAGTTGTTTCTGAGTTTTTCTTTTTCATTGGTCTTGCAAAAGCATATTTACTAAATACATCAATAACACAAAGTATGTAGTTGAAACCATCATTATATTGAGCATAAGTTCGCATATCACTTAAATCAGCTTGCCACAACTCATTAATGTTTGATAGAATGTACCTATTACGCGGGAATTTTTTCCGAATGGGTTTATGTAGTGTATATGTTTCTTGTGATTGTAACCATTCCTTTACTTGCTTTTTATCCATTTTCTCCTTCATAGCTTTTGATAATTTATCAATACTACCAAAACCAGCGGGGTTAGATGGATCATAATAAATCCTGTTAATTTCTTCTAGTACGGGGTCCATTTTTCCCAATCGATCTTTTTACGTATTTTAGTTATAGATCTTTTATCTCCACTGCTCGGTGTAGAAAACTCTTGAACTTCAATCTCAGAGGTTTTGTTCAGATCTTTTGCTTGAAGTTGGTTAATAAACTCACATCTCTTTGGATTTCCAATATAAGTAAGTGGTACTTTAATATCTTTTAATGCTTTAGCAAATCTATCCCACCCTATCGGATCACTTTTTTTAAGGGTCTAAGTGAATCATTTATTAAATCAACAATATTACTTCCTGGAATTTTTTCATTATCAATTATGACTGTGCCTTCATTGTCCCAACGTATTTTACTTTTACTTATTCCAATTAAGTTTAATAATGACTCACCTTTTTTATTATAAGTTTTTGGAATTAAACTGAGTATTTGTGTTGGTGAATACAGTGGATTTGCTTCACTTTCTATACTTTTAATAGATCCTTTCTCCTCTAACAAAGATTCAGCATCAACTGAACTTTTTAGATCTCTATCTTTATTTTTAAAACCAATTTTAGATCCATTTGAATCTTCATTAGATGTATCAGAATAAATTGGTAATCTGAGTGGTTGACGATCCTCTTCGGTAAAGTGAAGGTATCTTTGTAGTGTTTGTAAATATAACATCCACTTCTTTCGGTCTTCCGTCTTACTATTCATAATATTTTGCATTTCAATATCTAGTCGAGACAAATTACTAGTAACCTTATTTTCTTGTTTTAATTTTTCAATCAATCCAGGTTCAATAAGTATCATTTTCTTAGCATTTTCCATGTTAACTGGCTAGTCCACTTACTAATCCACTCAATATTGCACCTAATATTATTGGTAAGAAAGCCCCTCCTTTTTGTATAATAATATTTTTTCTTAGTTTATGTGTACACTTATGCACCAGTTTACGGAGTATATTTTTGTGTTTATTCAATTTTTGTTTATCTTGATCTTTGAGAGGTATCTTTCCTTGTAAAACGTTATGAATACATTCACAAATACAATTTATTTCTTCTTCATCACACGTTTTAAGTAACGCTCTTTGATATTTTGGTTTAAGCGTATGCAAAGCGTTTAGCAAATGTTTATGCGTGGTGAGTCGACGATGCATCATTTAGAAATGATTTGAATTGTTTGATTCTTGGTGTATTTAAACTCTTTCGTGGGGACGTAGACTGTGCAGTAACCATTAAATGGGAATACATTTGTCTTGATACGACAAAAATCATTTGTATTCTGTTTTAAATCTATCATTAAATATCCATGCGCTTCGAAAGTTGCATCCCTGTAGGCGTCTTCAATGAATTTTGGGTTATCTGGTGACACTTGACGTGCTAAATATCTTATTTGAGTTTTATCTCGAGGGTTTTTAAAATAAATTATATAACTTGAGTTTAAAGAAATGTCTCTTTGACCTTTACCTTGATGAAATAAATTTTGTGTTAAATAAAATACACTAAGATTCCTGTGATGACTACCTTTTGTAAATATATCCACAATTCTTCCATCAGACTCTCTCATTAGATCATCAATAATAATAAGGTGTGGGTTTTCACCATCAAACATATTAAGATTTGGAATTCCTTGATGATAGTTAACATTTGGTAAATTATATAAAGGCTGCATTTCATCAAAGCACCATGTGATCTGATTAAAATCACAATTACATATTTCTTTAACTGATTTTATGAAATTTGTTACAAAATTTGACTTCCCACATCCACTTGGTCCTGCCACAATAGCAGTAAACGGATGGATAAAGTGATACATTTCACACGTCTAGAGTTTTAAAGGGATGAAATAAAAATGAAAATGTCGGTGTAAAATTACTATATATTGACAAAATTATATACCTAAAACATATAATTTGCGAAAAACAGAATGTTTTGTATACTATTTCTAATACATTTAGTACTTATCAGAAATAAAAACTACAATTATTTTTTGCACTATTTACAATCAAACAATAAATTTTAAATGAACTATTATATAATATTATAGTAATATCATAATTTTGCAATCAAAACAAATTTTGTATATACACACAGAAATAAAAGTATTACACTTAACGTAATTTATAATGTCCCCAAGCCAATGTATCAATGTTGTTGTCCATAATACATCGTTTGGTATCATTATATGACAAAGATGTTTTATTTATTTTTTGTGTAAAAATAGTGTGTTTGATTGACTTAAATCGAAGCATACTACAATATAATACATTTTTATTAAACAAACACGATTTGTAATTTTCCATATTCATTTTTTTGGTAACACTTTTGTTAACTCCTTTTGCTTTTGCTATAAATTTATCTTCTATTTCTAAGGCATACATTTTTGATCGCAACCCTACAAATTCCTTCAATACTTTACCATTATTCTCATCTTTAAAAAAACCTAACTTTTTTTTATTTATTTTTGGATATCCGTAAATATTATTTTCCGGGTAATCTGATGTATCGAAATAGTGAAGTAGATCTGGTTTTATATCCTCATAAAAATTATCTGTAAAAATTTGATATATCAAACTATCGGTATCGGTGTACAATAACTTAATTTTATTATGAAACTTTTTAATCATGTAGTTATAATGAAATTCATACATAAGGGTCTTAGATATATCTAAAATACAAAATCCTAAATAAATCGGTTTATCATAAATTAACTTTGTTTTCCGTAATTGTATTGCGACTAAATGTTCTGAAAATATTGATAAACTATGGAATTCTGGTTTTGCAATCCAATCCTGAGCACCTAAAACTTTACCACGATTATCCCAGTGAGTTAGTAGTTTAACGTTTACTCTTTTTTCAATATTTTCCATAGTCTTACCGAAGACAGAATTATTCATTAATTTAAAAAAGTCTTTTTCAAAGTTTGATGTAGCTAACGTTCTCAAACTAGTATTTAAGTCTATGTATTTCTTTAACCAAGAACTCTGTTTAAATTTTAAAATTCTATGTACTTTCATTAATTTAATCCCCATTTCAACGCATTGTTTTAAATTCCTGTAATGAATGATGTATTTATTTTTATTATTTAAATTAGGAACTAATTTAGATTCTTTAGTATTACCCACACATATGTTTTCAGGACATAACGGAAAGTCAGAATGCAAATCATGAAGTTCATCAGGATATTCCAAATCAACTTCTAAAACATAACCGAAATCAGAGTTATCCGAAACATTATAATCTGTATTAGAATCTACCCATTCAAAACCACCAACAGGAAGAGATTGAGACATTGCCCAACCATATAAATTATTCGCATCAAAATATGTGAGATATGAATTAGGTTTTTCGCTATCATAATCTTCCATGAATTTATTATTTGCTCTAGCAAAACGATTGCTACACTGAGATATACCCCCTCTAATACCAGCTTTAAAAAAAGCAACTTTGTCATAGTCTGTTAATAATTCTAATTCTATTTTTGTAAATTTTAACATTGCATCCCAACTTAAACCTGGGGCAGTATAGTAATGAGCAGGATCTAGTCCATAAGTTTTTATACAAAGCTTTCTAAAGTTTTCGAATACATCAGTCAAAAGTAAAACATCAGTTTTTAAATATAAATTGGAATAATCAGACATACTACTACACTTAAAATGTTGCCAAATATCTTTTGCGTGATTATAATCATCATTTGAAATATTTGAATCTGTGAGTGAACTATAAAATTGGTGTTGATCAGGAAGTGATGGATGTTTCAAGCAATCACTATTACACATAAATTCATAAGGATAAATACCTTTCCGTCTTAAACGTGAAAAATCTTCATTATTAGGATAGTTCCTTTTTAATTCTGTAAACTGATCATCATTAAGATTTTTAGCTAGTTGATCTAAACTACACGATAAAAATTTCAGTGAATCTACGAATCTTAAACTTACTGGTTGATTATTTATTGTTAACTGTTTTGAAAATGATATGTATCGTTCTTTGTTTTGTGGAATAACTTCAACTTTGTTATCATCGAGGTTTAATGCATGGACAATGAAATGAGCATCGTAGTGACTGAGGTTATGTAAAAATATTGGGATATGACGAGGGGTTCTGTACTTAGAACTACACACTTGATGTGCAACACCCCTAAAACTACCAGTGTGCCAATCAAAATCGTAAAAAAGATCTTCATTTAACTCAGTTTCACAAATATGACATATGTTTGAATTTGAAATTTTAATTTTCTCTTCATCTGATAATGGAACGGGACATTTTTGGAAACTATTTTTTTTAACTATTGCTTTCACATCTTCACAAAGGCGATTCATAAACACTTGTGCACAGTTTGACCCACTATATGTCTCATATTTTGATAATCTGTTATCATATGAACATTTAATGTAATATCCAAAACTATACACTTCATGTTTTTGAATATTAATTGTACTAGGCTTGGATGGATCGTTACTACATGATTCTATCGGATTCAAAAATGCCTCAAAGTCTGCATAAATCACAAACGGCATTTCCAACTTTTTCGCGAATTTATCAAATTTTAATTTATTATTTGAGGTTGCTTTACCAAACCAATCCTTTTTGGAATCCACACCGTTTGGTAATTCTGTACAAATGTGCGCGCAATCATATTGTTGATGGTTATTAAGTCTTTCCTTTGATGGGAAATGAAGTAAACATGAATCACATATACAAACTGCATGATGTTGTCTTGATATTTGTGAACTTACTAATCGCGATAAGTTTTTAATATAACAGTAATGATTGTTAGTACCATTCGATATATATAGTAGGTTAATATGATTAGGTGTACGACATTTTGATAAATATAAAGGACCTACAACAGAATTACACTTTTTTTCTTTATTATACTCTAAACCAAAAACATTAATACTAATATTGTTTAATTTCTCTACTTTTGATATATCTGCAATTTTAACCGGAAAAGAAATACCAGTAAATTTTAATTTATTTCCATGAATTGCGTAAGATGCTACCCGATCTACATTTTTACATACAGGATATAAACCGGAGAGTAATGCCCATTTGAAACACATATTATCATTATTTTTAACATTGATTACAGCTTTTTTTGATTTAATATCTTGAGGAAGGTTGATGTATGAACTACCACGTAGGGGGTTGAATTTGTTAACATTCATATCTATGTATTTAATTTGATTAAGACTCCAACCACTATCTTTTTTTTCAAATTGACAAATTTTACCGACTACTGTGTCTATTAATGATGAATAAAAAATATTTAAGTCATCTCCTTGACATATTATGTAATTAAACGTTTGAAAATCAAACGTATTTTTAATATCTTTAGTTTGTTGTATGAAATCAGCATGCAATATGAAGTTTATTTTACAAATTGTGTGTTGTTGAATACATTCATTTATCAAAAATAAGATATCGATTTTTAATGAATTTAAAAACGATTCCGGCGTTTCAAAATATTGCCCTGATTGATGTGTTTTACTATTAATTCTATATGTTAAAATTCGATTGCCAAAAGCGGTTTCAACAACTGTAACATTCGTTAATGAATTATGTGATTTTAAAAGATTATTTTTATGTGTATTGCTTTTTAAATGGTTGTTTAAATACCTTTTATTAATATAAACATGACATTTATCACATTCCACCTTATTGTTGTCAACGTCATTGGTTTCAATTGATGATGTAGAAGCTCCTTCGTCAAATTTTGCTTTCTTGGTAACCTTATTTTCATCGGCAGTGATACCTTGTTTGATACCTCTTCCAACTTGTTGTTGGCTGTAACAAAAAAGAAAATTGTTAGACAAATCTTAAAATAAAACATTAATACAATAATATTTCTTATTGAGTTTGTACTTCTAATACTTACATCAACGTTGTTTCAACCATCAAACATTGATTATACAACTCATCATCATACGATGAATTGAACAGTTCACGCTTCTCCATTTCATCACAAACTTTAGACAGCTCCTGATTGAATTCACTGTTGGATTGTTCTATATTCTCCTCAATGGGTGCGGAAAAGAAAGAACTGATGCATATTTCACTGAAGTTTTCCATTTTTATAATAAAGAAAAAAGTATGTAGCACAGTAAGTAACAGTTAAGTGTTTTGCTAGGAAAGTCATCTAAAAATCTAATGAGTACACAGAAGTACTTTAAGTAAACAGAATCACATTCACTAATCCACTAATGAGTGTCATTGTTAAAAAAGTATTTTTTAACTTTTTCACTTTCTGCTATTGTCTTTGTAATATTGTATACGAGACCGTTTGTGTTGTCGTAGATGCTATCCTTATTATTCTTTACGTAATATTTAATCCTCGTGGTAGCGTGCTTCCAGTGATCACTAATTGGAATCTTGGATAGTTTCTTCATATCATACATTTCAATTTTTATGAGATGCGTCGCTTGGTCTCCGTCGTCAGAATTTGTAGAGATGTATGATACGCCATCTCTAGCAGCTCGTGCCACAGTCGACGATAGCAGCTTCTTCCTTTTTATTTTTGGTGTCACTTCAAAAAATTGATCAATCGGTTGCGATTTCCTTTTTCCTCCATCGTCTGTGTTAATAACGACGATGTCATCACTCTCTTCTTCGTGTTGGGGAGAGAGTGGCGAGTAGTAATACTGTTTATAGGTATTTTCATTATCGTCTGCGAAGTTGAATGATCTCTGCAACAACAGAGTTATCACGTTAATATCAATTAGTTTACACTTAATCTGACACACACACACACACACGTTAGGAAACAACAACAGAAATACAAGTAAGTTTGTCAATAGAATAAACACTTACCTCCATGACCATTGATGCGTTGAAGTAAGTAACACAAACGTAGTATTGGTAGACGTACACAATCCACTGTGGTCAAACGACCATAGACTGACTGCATGACTGCAACTGTTCGATCTTATATAGCACCATTCTTATCTGAACTCTATGAGTCAACAAATTTATCGCACATCGCAACAGGCATGAACTTGTTTTGTGATTCCCAAAAGAATGCGATATTTAATATTTACAAATCACTATAATTGAACATTCGTATGACAACCATTGAATAGATTAGTACTGTAATAATTTGTTAATAACAGTAATATCATGGACACACTAGAATTACAAAAGCATATGAAAAAGATTCATGTCAGTCTAGAAAATAATGTTTATGCTGCGAATAGACTACCTATGTATACACATGTACCAACGTATATAATATGCAATTTGGATGCGGATGATAAACCAGGGTCACACTGGATAGCTGTACATATCGATGCGAATGGCATCGGTCAATATTTTGATTCATATGGACGAACACCTGAGCGATATCATCTTCAGTTTTTGAAAAGGAATTGTAAGAGATGGGACTGGAATGTTGATAGGATTCAGAATGATTGGACTTCAGTTTGTGGTGAATATTGCTTAATGTATTTGCTATTTAAGTTTCAGGGATGTTCAATGCATAGTTTTACGAACATATTTACAGGGAACACACTGTACAATGATATTTTTGTGGATGAGATGTTCCACTCATATTTTGTAGAAAAAAGTAATAAATTAATTAGAAAATTAAAATGAATGATTGTGTTTTATTGATGACATAGGAAATGAAAGATAATGAGGGTTACCAGTGAGTAATAGATAAGAACGCCAAAAGGGTGTTCGAAGTATAGATAATAACAATGGAGCGTTGATGAGGGTCAGGAACACCGGAAATGAATGAGATAACAATAAATGGATTTGCAATTGATTTGCATAACTCCAGAACCACGCATCCTACGCAAAAAAGGACTGCAGAAACGTGATCAGAGCATGCCAAAACCTTTTTTTTTTTTTTTTTTTTTTTTTTTTTTTTTTTTTTAGGATTGGTGCGACTGATTCTCCCGGATTTGACCTGTCAAACGCGTGAGCCAGAACCGGTGAATC